>VZTE01002113.1:943760-980455 GCA_013397775.1 Eulacestoma nigropectus
AAGAGTGCTCTATCATCAATTTATGTAAGTTCTGCTTTTGTGAGATTGCCCAAATGATTGGTGCCTGCTTTCAATGACCAAATTGCTGGAGCTGAGTTGTGCCCATATGAGGATGGCAGTCTTTGAAACAGTGTTAAATCAATTGAAAGAAACAGGTGGGCTTTCCTGGTGAAAACAGGGTATGTTCTGATGTTCTCACATTTTCAAGTATGAAATTTTTGTCATGTACTCTGAAAAATAAAAACAAGATCATGACCTCCAGAAAGAGTGTTCTATTATTTAGGCTAAGTCTGAAAATTACAAAGTTCTAGGTGTGGAAGAGAGTTTAGCATCCATTAGCAAATATTGACATTTACAATCTGCCCTTGCACATCAATTATTTTAGACCTGGCCCACGTATTCTGATTATTTCCTGCTCCTCTTTTTTGCATGCCTTTTAAATACTCAGTCCTGTCCTAAGAACTTGCTCACAATTTTCTGCTAGGTATCAAGACAATATTAAAACTTTCTGAGTAAACCTGGCTCCAGTTTTTTCTTTATTGCAATCAAATCAATCTCAACAATTCCTGATCCTGGGGGGTTTTTTCCATGTTTTTTTTAAGGAGGCCCAAGTAGTGAGGAATACTTGAGCCTTCATGTAAAGTAATAGCTAAAAGACTACAACCAATGTTTACAACTTATTTTTGATTTAGTTTAGCAGCAAAGTATGAAAGACATTCACTATCCACATGATAATAGAATTACTCCATCTTCTAGAGAGATAATTATTATCAGAGCACCTCCTTCCCTCTACAATCTGGTACACTAGCAATAGAATAAACACACATATGTGTTGCCAGTTGCTCTGCTGTTTGAGGGAAAGCCGCTCAGTTACCCAAATGGTCTTTCCCTTCAGAGCTTATTTTCTGCATTTGCTGTGTGAAAAATGCAGTCCAATTCGCTTAAAAACTCAAGAAGATTTATTCTCAAATGACAGTTAGGGGCGGGCTAGTGAGGCAAGCCCAAAAACCCAACAGTAAAGCAGAGAGTGCACTCCGCGCGACGCCGGGTGCTCCCCACGTGAATGAGTCACAGGCAGAGGACATCGTGCAAAGCACGAAAGCAGCTTTTATACCGCAGTCCACTGTTCTCACTGGTTCATTTTTCAATCCTCAAATTGATTGGCTCATTGTCTAGGATTTCATTGTGTCATTCTTATAGTCCAATCCTCATCTAGGAGTTCTTCTCCTTGGTTGATATTAGCACTAACCGTTGTCATCTTGGTATTCCCTTATGACAATTAGACAAAGAATGTTCTGGATCCCTCCCCCTTGGGAGTCCCTTCAGCGCCACCCGGGGGTAACAAAAGCACATTACACCCCTAACAATTCCCCGCAATTATTAAACATTTAACCACAAGCATAACCACAACCATTAACATCATTAATACATAATTAACGTAATTAATCTTAATTAATAACATAGTTTCCAACCACGAAAGCCAACCCGTTTCCCACAGCTGCAAAAAGCTTGGCTAAATTGCCTTTCCGTTACACCTAAAATCTTAATTTCTTTTTCATGCTATTGGGCTTTGTATCTGTGTGCTAAATTTTAGGAAACTAAAATTCAAATCAGGAGTCTTTGTCAAGTACTTTTTAAGATATGTTGTTAGTATATACATTTAAAAGAAAGTGGCCTTTGTTTGCTACATATGATATTCTTAGCTAGAGTGATTGTCTATGGGCAATTTGAAAAGCATCCTTTGGAAAAGGATTGAAAGAACATTTGGGAAAGCAATGGACCATTTCTTTAAATTTTTCAGTTATTCAGAAGCTGACTTGAATGACACATGCATTTATGTGAAACCTCCTCAAAAAAATTCATGATAAGAGCAGAGCAGAACAAAGATGTTAATTTTACAAATATTTGAAAAAGTCAATTTGTATATTCTGACAAGTTCCACTAAAACATTGACACTTTAAACAGCAATGTTTTAAAGAAATGCTACATTTTTCCAATAACCTTCTACATTAAAACCCCTATGTATTGTATACATGATTTTAATTAAAAGCTGAGAATCACTATTTTGTATTTTATTAATAAGAAAAAAACTTGTTTTGCATACTGATGAAGTTAGTATATGAATAGAGTAAGAATGTTAGTCTCTGCTCTAAGTCACTGAGCATGTTGACACACTGTTCATGAACCAGATCATAATAATTTCTGAAAAATAATCATTAAATCAGCCTTCAACAAAAGATATCATTATATTTTTGAGGTTTCACTGTGAATCTGCATTCATTTGTAAAGGCATCAGTCTTTGACCAGTACATATATTTGGTGCTTAGTGTGATAGATGAATGTTTTAGGATTGGCTTTCACAAATTATATGTTATATATTTTAGAGACTGTTTCACTGTAAAGTTATGTTTGTAATTAGTTGATGATGTTTGATTGTTGGTGTAAATTAGCGATTGTTGTAATATTTGTTGTAAAGGTTTGCATTAATAAAAGGGCAGATCGGCAGCAAGGGGGGGAGGAACTAGAACCTTCTTGGCAGGTTCTAAGAGGTGGCAATCAAACCGGGGCCACTCCATGTCCGATAACTGAGCGTGCTCCAGGAGAGCAACAACTGGGCGTGCTGTAAATGGGCGGTCCTGGGGAGGAGCCAGGGTGATCACACTGAGCGGGCTCTAAGTGGGCGGACTAGGGGAGGAGCCGGGCTGATCAGCCCCCGATTGGTAGAAAGTATCCATGTGCTTCTGAGTGACAACCAAGACATATAAAAGGTGTGACACCAGCGTCCTGCATTTATGCCTGTGGCCTGCAGTGGGGGCTATGCATTCTGGGCTGTGAGAATTCTTTTGTTTTATCGACTTTGTCCCTCAAATAATTGTGTTTTTTTTTTTTTTTTTTTTTTTTTTTTTTTTTCATAAATGTGAACTCGTTTTTCATGTTAGCAAACCATGAAAATTAAAGACAGTGTTGAAAGTCCATGTCAGGTCACATACGGTTTCTGCCTGGGATTTCGAGTATCAAGAGGTCCTTTTTATATTTGTATCACTGCAGGATGAGCCTGGAATATTTGGACCATGTTTGAAATGGTTAGAAACTGCACAAGCAGGGGAAAGTGAGCTAATGCTCATTTCAGCATAATTATAAATCCATATAGATAAATCCATTTTCTCCATTTATCATTCTTTTACTATGACTTCTAGTAGAAATTGACCCAAATGAATTTTTTTTATTATAAACTTGGGCTTTTCTTTCATATATACATAATTTCTGCCTTTGCTACTTATTGTTAGTGGCAGATACTTGATGTTTTATTGGATTACCATACTGTTATAGAGCAGTTCCTAGATTTTTTCTTATAAGGCTCTCATGCACTGACTGTTGGTAAGTCCATGTCTTTGAAAGGTTTACCTTCCTGCTGGTTTGAGAAGACTTCTCTTGCTCTCCTAGCTGCAGAGTGGTACCTGGCTGCTTTGCGATATCACTGTCACACAAGATGATTCAAGTCAAATGAAACCGAGCCACTTACAGCAGGGTAACATTCAGGCTGAGATCTGTAATCTCTATAAATTTGTTTCCTCTGCTGCTGGCAGCCATGTGAAGTTACCTGAAATGGCCATCCTGACTGGGTTTGCTTGAAATCCACAGGTTTCATTCACTCCCTCTTTGAGACATAAAACAAGCTCCGACAAGTAGTGAGAATAGTTTCTCTTGAATCCACCATCCCAGTAAACCATGCTCTCAGTCCTTAGCTCCGTGTTTGCATTGAATTTGCTGTGGATTGCATGGGACACCACACAGATGAGATAAAAACCTTCCTTAATTCTGTGACCGCTTCTGCTGGTTGTCTCAGGACTGCCTGTACTGAGACCAGGCAGCAACTGCTGGATTTGCTTCCAAGCCTTGTTTTCTGCTTCCAAACCCACGAGTGGGCTCCAGGTGGCAGCATGGACACCGTTTCCGAGCAGGCAGAAAGGTTTGGCAGGGAAAGGCTTTGTTACAAATTATTAGTCTTCCTGTTCTCAGATGAAACTTGTGATGAAAAAAAAGCCTGAACTTTAAATGTTAATCCTTTTTAGAGTTTTCTTCTTTAGAATTATTCTTAGAATAATTCTGTGGCAACTTTCATTTGTCAAAAGCATGTTTTCTCACTGTAAATCTCTAGTTACTAAACTTCAATATAAAGGTGTTGTGAAAAGTTTCCATGTAAGTCAGAAAATGAATGGGTTTAAAGCAATTTTTTAAAAAAAGGACTATTTTGGTTAAATCATAGTTGTTTTTGTTTTCTTTCCCAGAAAGTTCTAATCATTTTACTGCTAACTATAGGAGTCTTGCTCAGTGCAGAACCACAAGATTGGCAGAGAATCCCCAAGTCCTGAAATCCTCCATCTGCAGTTTCAGGTACAATTACATGTATGTCCTTAAAGCAGCCCGGACTATTGAGTCATAAAGACCAAAGAGCCCTGGACATTAATTGTGGGGATACGACAATCCCAGCTTCAGGCACAGACCAAAGGTCTGAATCATCTTCAGATTGATGGGGATTAGGAAAGACAATGACCAAAGGAAATAACAGCAAGGAAGTAATATAAATGTATGGTAATCTAAGGTAATACAAAACTGCTGGTAATGGCTGCTCATTACATACAAAAGACACCTGTAAGGTTACAGGCTTTAACAATGTTTTCAACACACTGAGAAAGGAACTCTGCATTTCAAATTCTTGTGTATATTGATTTGAATCCTACATAGTCTCCTTCCTGAGCATAATTCTGCTTTTTACATGATACTGACTCCTTTTCAAGTACTCTGCAGGAATCTGCTCCTCCTTGAGGCAGAATTTGCTCTAAATACCTCCTCACATCTCCTTGCTATTACCACAAGCTAGCTCAGAGACAGAAATGCACATTTTCCCAAGTGTGCCTGTTCTTTCTCTTTATATGGATATAAAATCTGGATGACAGATTAATTATTGAAAAGCAATGTCACCTCTTTCTTGTTTCTGTTAGCATTAGAGGAGACACATTTCATACAATTTTACACACACAGAGTAAAACATGTTACATAAAAATTCAAAAAAGCCTTTATGTACACTTAGAAGAGGTAAGCAACCCAGTTCTCTTTTCAATTACAGAAAGAACCAAGCAGGAGAAGAGTGTCTGCTGAGGGAAAATTTTACACACTAGAACATACAAAAAATACAGTCTTTCCTTGGTAAAGTCTTTAAAAGCAGTATAAAAAACCAAAGAGATTAAATTAATAATACTGACTTTACTATTAACAACACAATTCCCAATTCCTAGTTCCAGGTGTTATGATGCCACAGAATATATTTTTCTACAAAATAAATAATACAGACATGAAACCCTTACAATTCCATTTTGGGGCTATTTTTTTCAGGACAAGTAGTATTAAGTCAGCCTTCATGGGAGTTGAAAATATAAAGGCTAGACACGACTAATTTGAGTTATTTTTTCAGAAAAATGCAATTTGCAGTCAAGTAGCCCTTGAATCAGGTTCATTAAATGGATCCATCCTCCATTCATTAAACGAATTAATGTGCTCTGTTTCACATATTGGAGCCTTGCCTGTTTCTATTTGGGGTAGTCCATTCTGAGGGCTGTTCTCTGACCTAATCTCATGCATCTTTATGGGCTTTTTTCACCTTCTATCCCCTGGAAGTTCTATCTGGGTTTCTTCTGACTCTTGCAGATCTCTCCCCATGGAGAACTTTCTGTCTTACTTGCTCTCTCTCAGGATTAGTACTCAAATAAGGCCTAGGAAATAGACTTCAATGATTTCCTTTATCATCCCACTTGGTGATATCAAAACTGCTTTTGACTTCACTAAGTAGATTTCCTGAACCAGAGCTGAAAGACTAAGCTTTATATCTTAATTCTGAAACCCTTCATTAACTAACTTCATGGATCTGCACATGAACTAATTTTTCTTGCTAGCAGAGCAGAACAAATAATACGAATTTGCTTTTCTGTGCATGCATGCTCCCAGAGCTTCTCTATGCTCAATTTCAACAAAGAACCCCAAAAATGCAAAAATCAAACCTTTCTTTTGAAAATAGGTTTCTTGCTATTTCTCTCACTTGGGTTTCAGGCATATTGAATAGCTGCTATATTCTTGCAGCAGTTTTGATGTGGATTCTAATCAAATCCCATACATCATTTGAGTAAAACACATGAGTTGAGGGCTTTTTGAAATGCTGTAATGACAACTGGGCAGAATGAAGGACAAAAATCAGTGAAACGGAAATATTCAGTCCCATTAAAGACATGACATAAATACAGCCTAATTTCCTGCATTTCTGCTAAACTAGTCATCTGTCTTACCCACGTCAGTAATTTTGCATGGGTTACAAGCAGAGCTTTCAGATTATTATCAGCAAAGCACTGTTTCTCTTTTTGGATTGCAATGAAGTCAGAGACAAGGAAGAAAATATATTTTAAAAGCTTTAAGATTGTCTGTCTTTGCACTCCAGAGCCTTGGGAAGCTGATTATTTTCCTGTTTCCTGTGTTTCAGCAAAGGCACTACTAGTAGTGGCTTAGGACTGAGGATTGTTGAGACCAGCTGAAGGACTCTTCTAATGAGCATGCCTGAGTATGCACCTCGTGCTGTCCCTCCTCCCATGTCCTTGCTCTCCTACAGCCAGGGCACCAGCAAACCCCTGCTGCACTCACTCAAAACCCACCAAGCAGCTGGTGGTAAGGTGACAGCTAAAACAACAGAAAATGATTGAGAGCATGGGTAAGACAGCACTTGCGATCAACTTCGTTTTTTAGTAAAGGAAGATAAGGGATTGTGGCTGGATTTGGATGGAGATAATTGCAAAAGTGTTAAAAATACTAGTCATATTTTTGTCATTTTGAAGTAGTAATTTCCCAGACATATACAGAACAATTAGCTGGCACAAAAGGACTGTAAGTCATTCTGGTTTGCGACAGCCCGGCATCAGTGACTGTTGGAGGGAACAGTTAAAACCAGATTTGTCGAGGAGGGAATTTTCACTCAAAGCAACCTTGCAGCTGGGAATGCTAAGAATGCTGGTGTGGGAAAACTCCTTTTCTTATGCCTAGAATTGTTCATCATCTGCCTGTTATGAGAAGCAGAATTCCTGTGTGGAGATAACACACTCTCACAGACGTGCTTGAGCCTCCTGCTGGGGGAGAGAGAGATCGTAAAAGCACAGCCTTGTGATAAACTGTGTGTGCCTGAAGCCCTTTGGTGTATTGGGACAGGCAGTGGGGGCCCTTTCATCCCCCACTGTCATTAGGATGAACTAAGCCTAAGGGAGCCTGTGTCCCCATGTGTCTCTGTGGCCCAGTGTTGTTAGTGAAATAATGAAATAAATCTACTCTTTGCATCTCAGCTGTGGTTTGGTGGTCACTTTGGTTGTGTCAATTCACACAGTGACCTATTATGATGTACCAGTTTTGTCTTCCTAAGGGGATCAAAAGTGAAGTCAGCCCAGTTTCTTCATGTTGTAAAGACAAATTATGTGGATGTATCTGCCATGCTGTAATTTGTGTCCCACAAATGGCCAACCACTCTGAAATTTCTAAAAGGAGCGCTTGAATATTGCGTGGTCATTGACCAGAAGAAAAATGAGTTAACTTTTTTAATAGCTAATTGTCTCTGAGTTACTGCCTTGCTACATAGACATGACTGTCCTGGGGAAAAATACCTGTGTGCCTGCTCTTGATTTTATCCAAACATGCAGGGAAAACACATTTTCTTACATCTCATGTTCAAGCCCGTGGTTTACAACCACAGTCAGGGTGCTGGCAGCTCCCTGGGGCTGGGGTTTATGGGGGCTCAGGCCTGAGGCTGCTGGGGCAGGACCCCTACCTCCAGGGCATTTGAGGCAAGTCCCAGGAAGTGAGGTCCTGCATCAGCCACTCCAAACCAGGCAGCTGTGCAGGTGACTTCTGTAGGTGAACTGTTGAAACTTGCCTTCCAGAAGAAGTTTCAATACATTGATTTGCAGCAAATCTTTATGTCAGCCCATGTGCCAGAAGAAAGTTCAGAGAGCCCCTTCCATTTTGGTGTTTCTGTGAATTTGTGGAATGTGTTTAAACTTCATTTGAGTTTTTCTACCAGTAGTTTTAGCCTGTAATTTTTTTTCATCAAGTCACCAGAATAAAAATTTCTTCAACATGGAAACAGTATATTTAAAATGAAAACTGTGTTTTCAAGTGTTAAGAAGGAAGACTGGTTTATGCCAGCTGAAAGAACAAGAAGCCAGGCAGTTGCTCTTTTTGTGTTATGTACAGATAACAAGTTTTTGTCTTCACCTTTTTTTTTCCTGAATTCACTGATATTAATCGTGGAATGGTTTGGGTTGGAAGGAACCTTAAAGATCATCTGATCCCAACCCACCTGCCATGGGCAGGGACACCTTCCACTAGACCAGGTTGCTCAGAGCCTCATCCAAGCTGGCCTTGGACACTGACAGGCATGGGTCATCCACAACAGCTCTGGGCAGCCTGTTCCAGTGTTTCACCACCCTCCCAGTAAAGAATTTCTTCATAGCTTCTCGTCTAAACCTAATCTCAGTTTGAAACCATTCCACCTTGTCCTATTACATGCTCTTGTAAATAGGCTCTCTCTGACTTTCTTGAAGGGTCCTTTCAGGTACTGGAAGGCCGTGATTAGGTCACCCCAAAGCCTTCCCTATTCTTGGCTAAAAAATCCCAATTCTCTCAGCTTTTCCTCAGAGGAGAGGTGCTCCATCCCTCTAATCTTCTTAGTGGCCCTCCTCTGGACTCACTTTAATATGCTGATGTCCTTCCTTTGCTGGGCACCCCAGAGCTGAATGCAGCACTGCAGGTGGGGTCTCACCAGAGCAGAGCAGAGGGACAGAATCCCCTCCTTGGCCCTGCTGGCCATGCTGCTTTGGATGCAGCCCAGGATACAAGTGGCTTTCTGGGCTATGAGTGCACATTGCCAGCTCATGTCCAACCTCTCACCCCTCATCACCCCCAAGTCCTTCTCGGCAGGGCTACTTTGGATTTGTTCATCCCCTAGCCTGTACTGATACCAGGGATTGCCCTGATCCAGGTGCAGCGACTTGCACTTGGTCTTGTTCAACCTCGTGAGATTCCCATGAGCTCACTTCTTGAGCTTGTCCAAGTCCCTCTGGATCAGATCCTGTCCTTCAGGTATGTGAACAGCACCACTCAGCTTGGTGTCATCTGCAAATTTGCTAAGGGTGCACTTCATCTATATTATTAATTAAGATATTAAATAGTAATGGTCCCAAATACAGACCCCTGAGGGATACCAGTTGTCACTGACGTCCATCAAGACTTTGAGCCATTGGCCGTTATGTAACCATTCAATCAATTCCTTATCCACTGGAGACCCATTGAATCCCTCTCTCTTCAGTTTAGAGAAGGATGTTGTGGGGGATTGTCAAAGTCTTCACAGAAGTCCATATAAATGACATCTGTAGCCCTTCTCCTGCCCTCAAGATGTAATCACTCCATCATACAAAGCCACTATTTGATCAGGCAGGACTTGCCCTTGGTGAAGCTGTGCTGGCTGTCTTGTGTCACGTCCCTGTTCTCCATGTGCCTTAGCACAGTTTCTAGAAAGGTCTGTTCCATGATCTTGCCAGGCACAGAGCTGAGGCTGACAGGCTGGTAGCTCCTGGCTGGTAGTTCCTGGCTACAGGCTGGTAGAATCCTTCTGTAGCTTCTGCTGTTCTCCATGCAGCTCTATGTAGCACCTTGACCTTTGTGTTCTTTGCACTTGTCCCTACATTGTTTCACTAATAGCTGTAGAAGCTTTTATTAACTAAAGGCAAAAGACATTTTGCTATACAGAGCCTAAAGTATACATATTTCTAAAAATTGTAACGGCATGACAAAATTTCTCCTTCTTTTCTGCTCAAGGTATATTTTATGACAGAATTTCATATTCTGTATTTATATTAAGTATCAGCAAAATTTCCCTTAATATTACTGGGAAAATAAAGTAAAACTTGGCCACTGGGTGAAAATTAACCCCCCCAATTTCCCCTCACATGTTTATCAATGAGGTAAACACATATGTAAGTCTTGGCCACTTGATACCCACTGCTCTGATTCTGCTGTTGCTGCGGGGAAAAGGCACTGCAAATGCTCTGACTGCAGGGAGACTGTCAGATGCAGATTATGAATGTTAGACTGAATCAGCCTTCTAATTATAATGGCTTTTAAGGTTTTTGTAGAAGTGCATTAGTCTCTGCAAGTCTTGTAGGTGAAATATTGTGACATTAACTGGCAGCTCTATTCACACTGGAAGTTATTTATCACAGTAGTAAAATTTAAAGAAATTACATGATTACATATAACTGAAAAATTATCATACCCCTGTGGTTCTGACTGTCTGGTTACATCCTGTGCCTTGAAGCCTCCCAGGTGTGTGATTATCTAATAATGATCAATTGCCTTATTGATTCAGCACCATATGTCAAATTGCAAAGGGAAAAACAATGAACAGAAGAGTTTATGCCTACAGGGGCAGTTGCATGTTTACATATTTCGACTCTTTCTTATATTTATTGAAATATTTAAGATTTGGAATTGCAATATAAATTTTCCTTTGAGAGCTTGTATTTCTCCAAATGATTTAAAGAGCACAGAGTTAGGTTTCCAAGGCCTGATGGTCTGATTTTAGTGCAGTACCTTCAGTTCCTATCGACTCCAGATAATTGCAGAGCAGATTTCTTTTTTCTTTTTTTTGTGCCTCAGTGTTTTTATAAATTAATATTACAGATCCATGTCTTAAAAATCTAGCTCAAAACCTGTAAACCAAAGTTATAGAAAGAAGTAAAAGCTGGTTTGATGTCTCACATGGTGGAAGTTCTATTCCCCATGAATAAATTAATTTTACTGAATAATTCTGTTATGGGAACTTCTCCAGGACACACACACATTGTAGGAAATTCTGGACATAATTTTTACAACAAAATGAAACCCACCTAAACTTAAAGGCCCCGCCTCACACACAATGTACTTTGGCCATGGGGAAGAGTAGATCTTTGTAAAAAAGGCTGCACATCAGATCAACCCAGCCTTGTTTTTCTGCAAAGCCAGAGTATCATTCCTCCTGTGCACCACAGACAACAAGGGGATCGTTTAAGCATGAAAGGGACTAGACAAGTGTGTATAAGAATCTTGCTTATGTGTTGCCAGGGGTGGTAGATGGTGACTGAATAATCTCAGAAATGCGGGAATGAAATATGGGAAGGGTTATGCCTAATGCCACCGAATGTCTTCACAGGGAAAAAGAGACATAATCATGAGAGCGCCACACAGTTTCTTTTTGGTGACAACCATGATTTGAGTCTTTCTGCAAGGCAAAATATCTGAGATAGAAAGCCATCAGGAAATATTTAAAAGTGGATGTCCAAAATTCAGGGGTGTTTTTTAAATCTTAATATATTTGTAAAATAAGGAAAGAATACTAACCTGTCATTTCACAAAAAATTATAATTATTATTTTTTGTAGAATTCACTTAATATAATGAAAAGTGCCACAGAGAAAAACCATGAGGAAATCAGTATTTATGTCCTCCGAGAATGACATTAATTGAGTGAATTAAAACAAAGCATGGAACTGCTCAGTGAAAACTGGCTGTAAAACCCAGTGTTGAATGAGTGCTCATTAACTGACCACCTTTCATTGCATGCTGTAAATGAAGACAAATTTCCAGAAAAATGTAAACATAAAAGGCTCTCGGCAATCTATTCAGTCTCCCCATGTCCTTCTCAGGGCAGTGAAACGGATAGAGTTGGCAGAAGGCACAGCAAGAAAAGTAAGAGATTAACTTCTGAATCTTTGTCTTTCTTCTACCGTTCTCTGTTCTAGTTATTGAGACTGAATTATATTTGCACAAGTAATACAAATGCTTCCATTTAATAGTTATTAATTTCTTGAATTTCTACTCTCAATAATGCAGCATGTGCACGCACCATAGTATTATAGTGTAAGTATCTGCAATGAACCGAGCAGCAGTTCATAACCAAATTTTCATACAAAATTAATCATGTCATCGTCATTAAATTCTAAAGCTGTGTAATCTCCTTCTTCAAAAAAAATGAAGACGGACTCTTCACTGTACAGTCTGTCTAATTTGTGGGCCCCAACTTTACATTATGAGAGTATCAACTGGTTTACTACAATATTATTTCCTATTTTGAGAATTTCTTGCACTCACTGGTGGATGCACCTTCTACTATTTGACATACCAGTTCTCAAAGGAACTGGAAAAGTGAAACAGCCAGGAATTTATGCAATGCAAAAGAAAAGGAGAAAAAACAAAATCCCCTCCAAACCAAGAGAAAACAAAGATAGGAAAAAGAGACAGCTTCTCTTGGTGAGAAACTGTCGCTGACCGCTTGTCCACCTGGTGGGCAAGCAGGCGACTTGCTGGAGTGTCCAGGTAAAAAGGACAGTCTGCAGCTTAGCAGCCGAATGGAGGCTCTAGTAAGAGCTATCTGCTCTGAGCCCTGCCTGGAGCTGGCAGCAGCCTGTTGTTATTGTAGTGAATGGCGAAGGCAAAGGAGGAGAGAGGGACTCTTTTGTTGCAGCAATCCAGGTCTTTATTCCCCACCCGGTGAGGGGAGGCAACAAAAGAGCACAGAGTGACAGTTATGTGGGTTCTTATACAGCGCGTAAAAGGGGGAGGAACAAGGGGATAAACCAATAGGGAATTGATGGGTAATGACAGGTATTCGATGGCATAGGGAGTTAGGGAGGAACCTATTTGAATGAACCAATGAGAATTAGAACAAAACAGAACTTTCTAGAAGCAATATGCATAAAAATTAGAGATGGGAGGAACGGGGGAGGAGATCTTCCAAGATTGGCGGCCTTAGGGCATGGTTTCCTCTTCAGCACCACCCTCAGAGTCACTATCTTTAGCGGGAAAGTCCACCCATTGAATGTCCTCGTTAATTCAAAGGCCAAAGATGGGCTGGGCCACCGCAACAAGAAACTCTGCCAACAATATAAATCTTAAATGCCTTTTCTCCGCTTCTACAGCAAAAGCGCAATGGTGAAACATATATACAGCCTGTAGCATCCTTCTCAAATCAATCATGAGATATTCTGCTGAATCATGTTGGAAAATCAATTCAGCTGTGAGACATTCATGTAACACCTTCCCCCAGCAATGCCACATGGTTTTATATATCAATTTTTTTAATTAGAAGTGAGTTGGAAGCAATCAGGTATTCTTTGGTCACCGTCATGACTAACTTACTTTTGATAGCCTATTTAACTCAGGTTTAATTAACCTTCCCTTCTCTTATCCATGATCCTCTTCTTCTGCCTATAAATTAGACTCTAGGTACCCAAGGCCTGGAATAGGAATACTGGAATAGGAAAGACAAAAACCCAAATGGAATCCTGCCTAGATAGAATTTTTTCTTGTCTTTCACCTAGCAGTGATCATTATTGTTATTAGCAGAAGCATTAGAGTAGAGCAGTGATTGTTACAGACATTAATGTTTGGGGACATCATTTCAACATAAATCTTTATGCAAACTCATGTTTTCAAAATTGGATCACAGCTAAAGTTGACTTCACACTACTGCACTATGAACAAAACAAATACACAGTTAGCTGAGAAAATTGAATAAGTATGAAGAGAAGCACACTGTAATGCTGTTCTGTGCCTGTGCTATAAGCTGGAATTAACTGAAAGCTGTAGATATCTGTCTATACTCTTTATAAATGTACCTTTTTCTGGCCCACAGTTTAGGTTCCCTCTATTTAGCCCTAACCTTAGAGAATAAATACATGGTGCAAAAGCTGTTTAATAGGCAAATGTTTACTTAAGAGTTCTTAACCCCAGGCAGAAGTAAGCTAATTCAGTTGTGTTTTGTGCACTGAACTGTGTGAAATAATGTCCTATGGTTCAAGAAGTGCTTGCATGTGGGCAATTCCTCTGAGTAATATATGGTTAAATCATGGCCAGTTATTTGTGCATGTTTCCTTAGAATTAGGGATTTTGAGCCTGCCTACCTGAAAACCAGCATAAATCAGATAAAAAATTCTCAGCATTGCATGTGTGTTAGCTGTTTAAGAAATAAGAATATCTAAATGATGATAAGCATAATCTAAAGAGTCCTTTTTTTTTAATGATAGGGTGATCTTAGGTCACCCTAATGGCTGTATCTCTGAGTTACTTTATTCAGGCATCTTTATCCATGTGTAAAGAGACTACACAAGCAGGATAGATACTGCTTAGAAGCAATGATTATTAGCTAAAATGCACAATTGCAAACTGGGATTAGCAAGGAACAGAATGTATTATTATGCTTATCAGAGTTTTGCTGCAAGGCAGTCATTTGTCAGGAGAAGAACACCCTTGCTTGGTCTTCAATGCTCCTAAGTTGCCATCATCTCCCAGGTATCTGTATTTTCCTTTATGATTTTATACTTTGCCTTTTTGGTACTCTTTATTTGAAAACTTGGGCTAATAATAATCAGCATCTGAACAACCCAACCTCCACAATTTTCACAGAATCACAGAATAAGCTGAATTAGAAAGGACCCACAAGGATCATTGAGTCCAGCTACCAGCCCTGCAGAGCACCATTCCCAAGAGTTGCACCATGTGCCTGAGAGCATTGTCCAAACACTTCCTGAAATCAGGCTTGGTGCTGTGACCACTCCCTGGGGAGCCTCTTCCAGAGTCCAACCACGCTCTGGGTGAAGAACCTTTTTCTAATACCTAACCTGAGCCTCCTCTGACACAACTTCAGGCCATTCCCTCGGATCCTGCCACTGGTCACCAGAGAGAAGAAATCATTGTCTTCCCCTTCTCTTCCCCTTGTGAGGATGTTGAAGACTGCCATGAGGTCTCCCCTCAGTTTCCTCCAGGCTAAACAGACCAAGTGACCTCAGATGCTTCTCATGCAGCTTCACTTCAAGGCCCTTCACCATCTTTATTGCCCTCCTTTGGACACTCTCCAATAGTTTAATATCTTATATTATGGTGACCAAAACTGCACGCAATATTCGAGGTGGGGCTGCACCAATGCGGAGTAGAATGGGACAATTACCTTCTTTTTACCTTTTTTAGTGTGCATATCTCTGCTTCACAGACTAGTTCACAGCTCTTTGTCATCATTTAGCAGTTTCCTCAGCAGTATGAGCTAAGGCTAGATGGCTTGGGCATATCGGAGCTGGGACTTGCTCCTGACCTGTGGAGAAGGAAGGGTATTGTAGAGTGTGAATCTCATAGGGCTAAATAAGATTGACAGAGTACAGCAAAATTATTCTATTAAAACTTCCCTTCTTTGAAATTTGAGGTCGAGATTGGATGTCAGTTATGTTGGAAAATAAGGCTCTTGTTATGGAAACTATTCAGGATTTCTTCATGACAGTTGTCTGAATGCAGGCTCCTATTCCAGTGCATGAAAAGTGTAGAAAATTCTTCCTGACAACATATTTTTAACTTCACAGATTATATTTTTTTTTCCACTTATCTTTTTTTTTTTTCCCCCACTGAGAAATGAACACTTTACTA
Source organism: Eulacestoma nigropectus (assembly GCA_013397775.1). Classification (NCBI taxonomy): domain Eukaryota; kingdom Metazoa; phylum Chordata; class Aves; order Passeriformes; genus Eulacestoma; species Eulacestoma nigropectus. The sequence goes on from VZTE01002113.1 coordinate 959,294, forward strand.
AATTTGGGGCAAGAAGAAGAAATAGCAACTATTTTCCAAAAAAAAAAAAAAGATTAAGTGTAGCAAAGTTTTGTTTTCTGTTTTACTACCTTATCGATATATTAATATGCTTTTCCAGTCTAATCATAAAATCACAGGTAGTTCTTCATACTAAATGGCCTGTAGCAGGTTTTTAATTACACTCCAGTGGCTCAGAAGCAGTATCTCAAATGTAGTCATATGATTTACTAGTGTAATTACCTACTGATCTGCCTTAAAACTCATGCACTTTTTACATTTACCTTAGAAAGAGGTAGTCTGTCAAAAGCCAGTTTTCATTTATGAATTCAAAATGAAACAAATCTGACTTCTTTTACTTCAACATATTTTTTTGCTGTAAAAAGCTCTCTAGTACTTGCAGTTGTTAACCTCTGCAATTCTTGCCTCAGGTTTTTATTTCAGTTGTGTGATGAAACAGACTGCTTATTTTAATATCAGAAGGCCCAAGTCTTTAGATGAAGCAAACCAAAATTCTGTGCAGTGGAATGCAAGTGATGTGATCACAGCAACAACTTTCCGATCACTTCACCCAATATCAGCTGGTTATCAAAATAGACTTTCATGTTACTTGAAGCAGCTTAATGCTAGAAGCTGTAGTGAAGTTGCTCCTAGCCACCTCTTGCCTCTTTCCCGTTTCTGGACCACCTGTGATGGTGCTCACTGATGTTTTGAACCATTTCTTCTAGAAATTACCTTCTTACACAGATTTCTAGTAGAATGCTACTCTACCTTTAAGTTCCGACCAGTGAGAATTAAAGACTGGTTTACAGACACTGAAATTAGTGTAGCTTGGCTTGTCACTATGTGTAGATGAGCATGGATTCCTGAGTGTTTTATAATAGCTGAACTAACATAAAAATGAACAGGGTCTCTCTCCTCTTCATATACCTTTTTCCTCTTCATATAGATTTTCTTTTACTTAGAGATGCTTTTACAGTATTTTATGCAAGAGGGAAAATTTAGGATTTAATCAATAATCCATCTTGTGTTTGAACTTCTAAGAATATGAAAGTGACCCTCATCTCTCTTAACAGTGAAGTTCAAAACTTTTTGCTTCCTAGGAATCAGCTGCCTGTTACATAGGCCACGATGTGTGAATTATTTTCAAGTAGTTTGAAGTGACTAGTAAATCCATTAGGATGGATTGAGCTCTTTCCAGTACTCCGACTCTTTGCTCCCTACAGGCTGCTTTTGATCTGCATCTCTCAAGCATGTTTATCTTTGGACCATTCTCATTCTTGCCACTTTACAAGTTGTGAACACTATAGGAACCAGATGTCTGTAAAGTGTTAGTGCAGTTGTTGACAAGGAATTGAGGATTAGGAGCAGGGCAGAGTACAAGAATTATTACTGTGAGTGCTGAGGCAATGATTTTATGAGCATTTGAGCTGACCTAATGATTCCTGCTTTTCCTTTAGAGAACTGTTCTGATATATGCCTGAAAATTGCTGTTTAAATAAAGACACCTACAGGTACCAGCCCAATTTTAGACATATACGTGTTTATCCAAGCTCCCGTAGCTCCCTGGAGTCACACATTTTATGTGGCCAAATCCTTTGAGATGCCTACCTCTTGTTTGGGAGTGGTCAACATGTACAAAAATAATCAATGACGGGAGTGTCAATTAAAGAGCAACAGAAGAAAAAACAACCAAAAAACCCAAGCTTTTATTTCTTGATGAACCCAGGTTCAGATTTTCTTGACACGAGATCATTTCAAGGTTGTAATTCTGTTCCTACAAACCTGTCTTGCAGAAGTTGCACCTCTCCTCGTAGTGGATTGCTGTTCCATAGGTGGGTTGCAACCTAGGGCATTATTGGCTGTGCCAGTGAAACCACTGGAAGACTGTACTCTGAATTGATCACTTGGAAGTTTTGTTCCTTGGTTTGTTGAACATGGATCCCTTAACTGCTCCAGGTTTGCAGAACTCTACAAATAGTAGCACTGTCACAATTTCAGAAGCAAATATATGATTGAGAGGAATGGCTGGAAAAAAATGCAGCTTTAAACTGTATACTATTTCCTCCTGGGTTTTGTTCAGAAGCTAATTTCTTTTAAAATCCATCCACAGTGAAATTTAAGCCAATGTGTCTCCTTTTGACTGTGTTTTGATTTCAATGAAAGCAAAGTGGTACAGAGAGAGATAAGAGTTCATGAGCCCATTAAGACCCTTAGTTGTCACTTTAGTTTTGTTTTTCTGCGGATGGCATACCCTTTCAGCTTTCAGTTTTATTCTATGTGTACGGTGTGGATCCATATTTTTAATTAACTTCTGTTTAGTAAATAGATATTCAGACATGGTTTAGAACTGCAATTCGAAGATTAGGGTTAGATTAGAGCCCTACTGTGCTAATTAAAATACTTTTGAGGTCTGTTGTTCATGCAATAAAATGTCAGGCGATTGACAAACCATAAGTGAAAACTTGATCCAATTATCAAGACAGCCAAAATATGCTTTTTTTTTTCCCCCCGAGAGTTAAGATTTATTATGGCCATTATGAATACAGATGTTTATAGGTATGTATCTTGGAATTCATTTAACTTTGCTGTTCCTTAATGCTGTTATGCTTGCTATAAGACAGAATTATCAATGGTTCCTTCAGTGGATGGAAACGCTCAACCTTTTTAAACTGAAATTTTAATCTGGAAGCAAATGTCAGGTGTTTCCCACATTAAGGAGGTGGAGGGCCATGAGCAACCTCCTACCATTGTTTTTCTTGAACAGAGAAAATCCTACTGGGTGCTCCAAATATATGATAAGGATCCACAGTGGAAATTAAGTGTGTCACAGAAGTCTAAATACCTACAAAAGAGAAGCAATGAAGAATAATTGTGAAGAATATCCAGTAATGTTTTTTAAAGTAAATTATTGGTAAATATGTGATAATCCAGCAAGTTCTAAACAAGCTTATCAAAGACACATAATTTTGTAATTACTTTTTAAAACTTAAAATGATACATTTTAGAAGTGGTTAGGTCTTCTGTAACCGTTATGGAAATGAACACTACAAAAGCCTTGTTGCTCAAATGGTGGGATTTTTTTATAATTCAGGTTTCCAACCTGTCTGCATTCATGTTCGTTAACACTAATCTGTTTCTGTACCATTAAAACTCCTTTTTACTTCACTTTAAGTAGTCTCTAGCACTTTGATGGAAGCTGTTGTTCCTATCCCAGCTATAACTTGACTACTTTACACTATCAAAATTTATTTTTTTTCAGTTCCTACAAGACAGGCTCTCCATCTACAGGTCAGCCCATTAGAGCTTCTCAGCCCTTATTCCAGTTTCCCTTAGTCTTTCACGGACATATATGGCCAGAATTGTACATAGCTTAACCTATTTCATGTGAAGGCTCATTGGTACCCTACAGAATGGAAAAAATATTCTTTCTCTACTAGAAATTCCTCATCAGAGGCATCCTTGGATCATATGCCATTTAAATGATTGCAATATCCTGTTGACTCTCAGTCATCTCCTGTGATTAATTATGTTACACAGGTCTTTCTCTTCCTCATTCTTTCTAGTTGAGGAATTCTCAGTTGAGTTTATAGCAAAATTTTATATTATTGTTTCTCAGGAGCACAACTCTGCATTTTATACTATTGAATTTTGTAGTATTGAATGTAATAAAAAATGAATTCCATCTGGTTTTATTTGCTTGCTTTTTATGCTTACTTCCAATAAACACTGAGCAAACAATTGAATCTGCTTGACTCCTTTCAAACTGGGACTTTCAATGAATACTTTTGCAATCCTCCTTGCTAATATATGTACATATGTCTGCTAACAGAGCTTGTTTGCTCAGATAATCAGGGATTGGCAGTAACAGTCTGCATGATTGACCCAGTCATTAATCAAGATGCTTCAAAGTTAGTAGGTTCTGGAGGTACTGAGTCTTACTGGGAGCTCTAGCCTGGCCACAACAGTGAATAATAAAGTTCTCATTGTCTTTAAAGAGCTTTTTGCATTTTTAAGATCCACTTTGAACATTTTTTCTGTTTCAGTCATGTAGAATTTTCTGCTGTCCTGCACAGCAGACATTTCCCTGGATTATATGTATGGATTTATACAACAAATTGCCAGTTTTGTTGTTTGTTTCCTTGGCTCAGTGTTTAGAAACAGTTCATGTTTTAAAGGGCAATGTTACACTTCAGTATGTTTTTTATGCTTTTTTTACAAAACAGTAAGAATTTGGCCAGAAAGTGTGTGAATATAACTAATTCATTCTTTATTGTGCTATAAATTGTATGATCACTGCAAAGTCTATTTTTGTATTATTCAAACATTTTTAGTGCTAATATATACCCATCTGCTCTGGAATAACATCATTTTATAGAGTGTCCCAATTTTTTTTATTTTATACAAAACTAGTAAGTGTTTCAGAGAAGTTGTCATAACTACTAATAGATGATAAGTGATAATGACCTTTGATTCCTGGATAGTCTAGATCAGGAAACTGATTTATCAAAAAGCCTGTCCCCAAAGTATCACGTACTTTAACAATACTAAAATATTCTGCACATCGTTTACTTTTTTTTTGAATTGTCAAAAGGCAAAAAAAATCTCTGGAACTAACAATCCAAACCAATCCAAACCCTAAGTGTCCTTTTCTGTCAGTAACTGCTTTTGACTCTGGAGGAGTAGCTTGAATTTGGAATAAATACCGGTTTCCACTAACACAGTTTTGGCCATTTTCATAAATATATGCTCAAGACATAATCTTTACAGAGTCACACTCAGAGGTTTAACAAAACTTGGTCTGAGTCCTTGAAGATCTTTTCCTGATTAGGGAGGCTAACTTCAGAAACTTAAGATGGTCATCAAACTGTACCTGTTCCCACCACACACAGTGGCTGAGCATGTGAGAAACCTGTGTTTAAAGGAACGTATTTCTTATGCCTTTTTCTTCACCAGTGCAGGTATGAAAACTGGAAACAAGATCTTGTTTAGATAGGTCCTTACTTTTTTTTTTAATTCCTCTTTTTCTTTTCTCTTCTGTAGAAAGCTTATCTCTCTGGCCCTGGGAAGAGAGATAAGTCGGGAAGAGATGCTCTGAAGCTTTCCTGAGGTAAAGAGTAAGCTGAGAAAAAAAGATGATGACAGATGTGCAGGAGAGAAATTTGGACCATAAAGCAGGAATTGTTGGCTGTATAAGTAGGTTGAATATGGCATGTGTCTCAAGAAAGAAATTAGGATATGGTGAGAGTAGAAAGCTGGAGAGAGGGTCTGTTTGATTGTAAAAAAACATTGGGTTTGGACAATAAACTGTATTGGGGTAGGAGGAAAATACGTGGGCAGCAGACATGGACATGGGGTAAATTTTTGCCCTTTACAGCAATTCAGTGTAAGTGAAATTAGTTTTCTTTTCCCAGTGGATGTCTCCTTCACATTATAAAATCAGGATCTGCACAAAGTGAACTCTCTCTTTAGTCTATGTCTATGACCCCGGCATGGTTTTGTGGGAGAAAGTATTCAGTTCCTTTCTTGGATAAAATTGCTTTGCTTTCTAAGCAGATTAATTCTCCTTCATAAAAAAAAAAAATACAAAAAACAACAAAACAAAAAAACCCCAACCTTCTGAAGCTTCTCTGCTGTGATTGAAATTTATCATGATGGTTTTTAGTTGTCTAAGAGTTATCAGTACAGTCTATTTGGGAATATGCATTAGGGAGACTTTTTATTTATAATTGGTCTACTGGAGTTCAGACACCTAACCCAGAAACCTAACCTAGTCTAAAATAAGGGTTAAAGGCTATGTTTACAGAGCTAGATGGTTTCACAGAAACACCTGGGGAGCTGCATTTCATACTCATTACTAAAAATATGAGAAAATTGAGTTGAACAGCTGTTTCAACTTACTGTAGTGATTTCTGAAATACATACCTAATTCCTTGTTACTGTTATCATTTCATGCTCTATTGTAATGATCACAATCACTGTGCCTGTCCCCATATGTTATGTTACTTGCATGACCGGCCTCATCCCCTCTGCAGTTTCTGCAGAGTCTGTTGAAAGCCTGCAACCACAAAGCCCTTTCGCCCTCAAACCTGGGCCCCTGCCTGATTCTTGCATTCTGGCAGCTTCACGTTGGCTCAGTTGCGTGGTGTGTCCTGATGTTCCTCATTGCTCTAAGCCAATGTAAGAAGCAGATCAGGGATCATGGTTTGTCCACACAAAATCTGTGAGTCAAAGTCCAGTTAAGGTAAAAAAATTCTTTTGCTGTCCCTTGCCCCACATTTTCCTGTCACTTGCAGCAGTTTAATCAATGACTCCCTCCTTTTGAATACACAGCTCAGCTCATGTAAGTAGGTGTAAATGCATCCATCTATCAGTCAAACAAACAAGAACAATTGTGGAGACCATGGGGAGACTCCATGATTGTTCTCTCCAGAATTTAATTGCCATTCAGTTTTGGTTTTAACTGTAGATGGAAGGAGAAAATAAAAGCACCCTAGCCAAAAGCAATATTTTCTTAGTAAACACAGGATATTACAATAGATCAACCATTTTTTCCTCAGGCTTATTAATTATTCCAATATATGCTTTCATGGAATAACAATGCAACTAATGAGCCAGCCTGTGTCATCCTGTTGCTACAGAAATTGCTCAGTATAAGCATCCTGGCAATCTAATTAGTTTAGCTCTCTTTAACCAGCACGGAAAGGGCAAAATAAAGCACTTCTGGTTTGAATATTTTATTTGAAAGTTTCCACATTCATAGGAACAAGTGTGCAGTACCTTGTCAAGACAGCACAGCCTTTGAAGGACAGTAAGTCATGGCCTGCATACAACTCCTGCTCCACACTGCATCCCAGGGCAGCCACAGTTTTATCCAGGCTTGGTGCCTATGATCCCAAGGAGAAAATGAAGCCATCAAAGATCAGAGAAGCATTGACGTTAGTTTAACACATCAGGTTCTGTCGCAGTTGGAGACGAAAGAAGCACGCAGACTCAAGCTCAGCTCAGGACAGGACCCAGGGCCAAAAAGCCAAAAGGCCAAAAGGCCTGAGAGCCAAAAAAGCGGCCTGCCTTTCTTTATTCAGTCATTTTTATACCTTTTCAAAGACACCCGTGGATTGGAAGATGAGGTTACCACCTCTCCAACCACATAGGACACTGACACAGTCTATCATATTCCCCACCTTAGGGAAAGGAATGAAAACAATACAGGTCGGTTAGGAAAACAAAGCTATGTTTACAGAAAATGCATGAGAAACTCTATTACAGGAATGAAAACATCAAAAGACTGCAAAACTCAGGGCAACAAGGTTCCACATCAAGTACCCACGACAGCCCGTACTTAAGCTTTACACTATGAACTAACTCAGTGATGGAGCCCTGAATGGCTGGTTGATTTTCCAGTAGCCTTGGGTGGTAATTGGCTCCATAGCCCTCCCAGTGTGATGGTAATATGGTAGCACCATAACCTAGCATCAGGGACTTAGTGCAATGTATCCTTGTGTATGAGTTTTGGCACAGATGCAAAGAAAGAGAGAAATAACAGCATCTTGCTCTGATTCTGTTACTTGTCTACTAAATTTTTCTGTGTGACTTCTATCAATTCTACCAATTCTATCAATTTCCCATTTGATGGAATCATAGAATCATACAGTGTTTTAGGCTGGAACAGAATTACAGAATCACCAGGTTGGAAGAGACCTTCAAGACCACGGAGTCCAACCCATGCCCTAGCACCGCCTCAACTAAACCATGGCACTGAGTGCCACATCCAATCTTTTTTTAAACACATCCAGGGATAGTGATTCCACCACCTCCCTGGCAGATGATTCCACTTTATCACTCTTTCAGTAAAAAACGTTTTCCTAAATGGACCCTAAGGATCATCTAGTCCAACCCTGCTGCTTGATGTATAGGTTTAGAGTGTTTTAAGCTCCAATCTTCCACGTATACCCTTGATATTATGTTCTTGATTGACTGAAATGAGTCAAAGTTAATGCCATGACTGTATTATTTCAATCAGCAGTGGGGAGTTTTGTGGCTTTTAAAAATTTTTAAAAAATTTGTTTGTTTGTTTTTACACCTCAACACTTCTTTTGTGGTCTTTCATATGCCTTTCAGAGTACTAGTTAAAATACTGATTTTTTTTAAGTGTGCTTGAAAAGGACTGTCAGAGCAGTGTATGTAAAAGAGCACATTTTATATACAAGATAAACTACAAGATTACAAAACTATTGACATTTTAGTAAAAAGTACCAAAATTGCACATAAGCCCTAATTTTAAATATAAACACAATCTTAGAAAGTATCTCAATTATATTCCCCAAACTAATGTTCCTACATAGTTAAGGCATAGATTGTATTGCTTCCTGGTAACTATAGAAGTGCTGCTTCTTTGAAAAGAAAAAACAACACACCACAGGTGCTAGGAATAAGTATAAAAAATGCTTGTTTGTACAAGCCCAAACTGCATTAGTTTCATAATAGAAATATTTCCAGTTTCAGAGTTTTGATCTTTAAGTTGTTTTTCTCTTACAAATAATATGAGGTCAAAGGTAGAGAAGCCACAGAGAGAAAAAAAAGCTTTTTGTTTCAGCTTCGTTCGAACTGGATTTGGGATAGGATTTCCTTCCTGCTGTGTGCTTTTCTTAGTATGCTCATTGCTCAGTACAGGGCTGATCCCAAGTGGGACTCATATAGACTTCTCTAAAAGAAATAAAAAGATACATGTGAACTTTGTGAGAGAATTAGGTTCTCTCAGTTTTTACCAGGTCCCACATTTATTCTGCTACTCCTGCAATGTTCTAGTTCCTTCTGGTATTGATTGAGTTGTCTGAAAGCCAAGCAAATCAAATCCCTATTTTCTCTCTGTCATTCTTCTCTGTTTTTTCCCCCTAATTTTAAAAGCAATCTTGCTGAAAAATTGTTTACTCTTAAGTTTGTTTGCTAGAAGATGAGGAGTATTTGCAACAGAGAAACTTCGAATAGTGCAAGTGACAGAACTTTATTCTTGAACAGATGTGGTTTTACCCCTACTTTATTTTCTAGACCAGATTGTTGATTATAGAAAAGTAGATTTCATGGTTGTCCAGCCCCACAAACTACTGTGTAGTAGTAGTGTCTTCCTGCAGTCTGTGGCACCTACCTCAGGTAAATGAATGACCTGTAAGTGATTGTTGGGGTCCAATGCTAGCTTCAGCAGCGCGTGGTCAACCTTACATGGCCACGTGAAAAGGATAAACTTACTGTGCGAGCTGCTCAATGTTACAGAAACTTAAATCCAGGCCGAGCCTAGGAGATGCAATTGTTTTAGTGTGAGTATAAGTGTTTCTGATAAGTATGAAAGGGATTTCAATTTAATTCAAACTGGTTCATTTATTTAAAATTTTAATTCTTGAAGTGAGCTGTTTTTTGCCTTGAGGAAGCATATTGGTCATAGACAGGGTCTGTACCCCAAAACTCAAATCTTACTGCTGATGTGTTTTTGTCTAGGTGACTGCCGTTTGCTTTATTTCTTCAGTATCGGTGAGTTTTTTGGTATTTATCTTTCAGAACCTAAGAACGTTTCAAGTTTTGCAAACTTCGATGAACCTGACACCTATTATCTGGAAATAAGCGTACTGGTCATGAGCAAAACAACACAAATTATCCAGCTAAACAAAGACCAGTGAATGTGATTAAGGATCTAGATTCAAAGCACAGAGCTCACATTTCCTTGTCCAAGGACTGATCTGTATATTTCCATTGGCAGCATAATGACATTCAGTGGCTGATCATCAGCAAGTATCTATCTCCTCCTTGTGGGAATTTGTGTTTTTCCTTTCCATTGGTCTGTAATTCCTACTGCTGAAAATTTGTCTGGTATAAATTTATCATTTAAAAAAAAGTCTTTCATCTACAGATACAGGTAATTCAATGTTTACAAATAATTTCTTAATTAAATATTTTAACATTTCTGTTCAACAGCTGTTAATTGCTGAGCAGCTCAATGTTTCCACAAAAAATGGCACAATAATTGATGTGTTTACATTCATCTATCACATGGAAAAGATGATATTTTACGAATTTAAAATAATTTGCTTAACTTACAAATTCACTTTTCCATTTAAGCATCCTCATATGAATTTCATCAGTAGAAACAGTGTTATGCCATACATGCTCCAAAGGAATAATGGATGACCTCCATAACTTCTTTAATTGCTGAAAAATAGCACAGCATACAATTCAGGGGGAAATTCAAAAGTCTAAGTCTTATATCATTGAATAGCAGTTTAATGAATAATGCTTATGATACCTTAGGAGTACATGGCAATCTCTTAAGTTCTTCCAAAGTCAGAAGAAATGGTCTCTCTTGATGCTGGTTATTTGCCAGAGTATGAAGCTGGAATAGTAAGCCATCCCTGGGTGAATAGTCAGTGTCAAACTGAACACATTATTTCTCAGAGTCTCCTTTGTTTATGATATTTAAGGCCATAGCTATAACTTTTCCAAAGCAGCTGACGGAAAGACTAGAAACCCTAGTTGCCCTTTGATTTTGCATAACACAGGCTCTACATACTATGGTTTTCTCTTTAAAAAGCTGAAATTATTGGTATTTTATTAGTTTTAAAAGCATTTTCAAATTTAGTATTGCCATATTTTCTGTATAGATGGTTTCTCAGCAATTTCTTTTCGTAACAGAAAAAAAGACGCAGTGACCTTTCTGCTGAACTGTTTGTGACAAAGTCAATTTGTGCTCCATCTCCTGCAAGTGTAATTGAATGATCACTAGCCTGAAATTTAAGTCGCGTAATTGTAATTAATTATATTGCAATTGACCTGCAGTTCTGCTTGTCAGTCCTCCTTTATGCCCTTCTCAGGCTGGGACCAGGCTAACAGACAAATGATACACTGCACTTTTAAATTCAATGCCTAAAAAAATCACTTTCTCTCAACAGTAGTAACGATCATACTACAATTTTCAAACATCCAGTTCTTCCTACCATTTTGAGGTATATTTTTTCTGTGCTGAAGCTGCATTAATGCCAGCTACAGTCCAGTGTTGGAAAGCAGAAACTGACAAATCCTGACAGGACAGCGTGAAGAGAAAGCAGAGGTGAGAGCCAAGTAGAAAGCTGATGTGGGAAATTCTGACTGATGCCTGAACGTGACTGATAAACAGATGAAAGGCGGGAGGAACAATGTCAGCTGCTGCTTAAAATAGCTTGGAGAAAATGAGAACAGTAGGATCTGTTGAGGATGGGTCAGTGCTTTGATAGCATTGCTAAATCAATGTCACAGACTCCTGATGGCAGTACAGCAAAGAACTTAAGAAGTCATAGAAGTCAGGTTTCTTGTTAAGCCAACTTGTGAATTTCCTCATTATTAATCAAGTCCCATTTTTAATCAAAGGATAGGCTGCTATACAATAAATGCTGTATTTCTCCAGCTTTGACATCTGGTAGTGTGCCCATTTTTAAAAAGGAAGCATACTCACTGTTAGTTTAGATCCACTGTTTTCTAATCATTAATGAATTATTGTAAATCCTTTCCACTGATAACTTTTTTAGAGCTTGCATAGCAGTTCTCATATGCAATGGAATCTTCACAGATTGTGAAGCATCACTGAAAAAGAGAAATACTCAAAATTTTAAGAGTCGGTATTCTGTATTTTTATATTTCTTTCATGCATCAAAGAGAAGCTATTAGTGCTAGATGAATAATGAACATCAATATGGATAACTTACGATTTAATGACTCACAACACCTCAAAGGATAGCACTACAGTTTCTATTGTACTGCCTACAGTAAAAATAGACTACCTTTTAAATTAAAGCACAGGGTATTCTGATTTCATAAAAAGCAATGACATATTGGGAGGAATGTTCCTCCCTAGGCTATTGTGACTTTATTGACTCAATGGGCTTTCTCCTGATTTGCACACTGATAAAAAAGAACCCGGCCAATAATTTTTATACATTTGTTTATCGACCTTTGTTTTCTATATATAAATGCGTACAAAGTATAAAGGGTTCAATGCCCTTTAGGATAGATATATACCTTCCTTTTACACAAAACTCATGCTGTATTGCAAATATGAGGAAGCACAAGCCAAAAAGATATTGATAATACAAGGAAACATAATTATCTCCCAGATACTATGCATCTAAGGAACTGGTTTGTACCAGGGAAATATGGAGCTGAATCCTCCCAGGGAGTGTGGGGAGGACAACTTCTGTTTGCTTTTCTCTCTGATGAACAGCAGTTGCCTGGCGACTGTGGATATGACACTGGTATCTTTCTTTTCTTTTGTGATGCCCCGCTGCTCAAAGGATACCCAGAGAGAACAGCCTCTGCCTGACATGCAGATATTCAAAATATGTTTCTCCTCCTCCGAAGTACATGGGCCATCATTTTTGCATTCTTCAACCTACTGCACTCTAGCTCACCCCAGGCACCACCACCCCCAGGACAATCTCCTTTCCCAAAGCAAAGCTCTATCTCAATCTCAACCCAATGGCAGTCAAAATCTCCCTCAACATTACCTCTGGTCTTTTTTTTTCTTCCCACCCTGCCCTGAGTATCAGATGTGCTTGTATACTCTTTTGGCCTCTTTTTCATTTCTAAATCATCAATGGCTGTCACAGAGAAGTTTTGTGGTAAGCATGAGAGACTTCAAGATCTTGTGAGACTGTAAGGATAACCTCCAAGCACTAACCACACCCTTATCTGTTCTCTTGCAACAGTGGTTCCTGTAACATTTAGAGTTTATAGATAAGGAGGATTTCATGTAGCAAGGATTTTCTATGAAGGAAAACCCTAATCCTTTATTAAAGAGAGGACTTCTGGATGCAGAAGAAACAGGTGAAGAAATAGGGCTATTCTGGTTCATTTGTCATGACAGAAGGGTGCAAATCGGTGTGAGAAGAGTTCAGGGGCAGGATATAATGCTCTGATCAAGCTGGTGGGAAGCTCTAAAGCCACTGCTCTATTGAAAAACCATTTAAAAATTCTCCAGATAATGAGGGCAGATCCAGTTTCCCCAAGTTCAAGGAGAAGACCATGTGGAAATCTCTAGGCTGTAAACCATGCTCATATGGGTCTATATAAAGCACAGGTATCTTTCTCCAAGAGCAAGCTTTGGAAAACTAGTACAGTTCAATGATCTAAAAACTTCTTAGATATATCTGAATAACATAGGAATAAATCAAATGAGTGGAGCTGCTAAACACAGTATGTTGGATGGCTGCATGTTGGGTTCTCTGCAGTCTGTTAGCAGCAGCTTTCATGAAAAAGCCTTGGGCAGTTATTGTGCTTGATGGATTTGATTTGGAAGAAAACCCCAGGAATCTGGCTTTGTTGGAGTAATTTTGCATCAATATTCAGCACAGAATTGAACATAGCATAATTTGGCAGAAGCACAGCACTATGCATTTTATTTGAGGATATTTCATTGTATGTCTGTGGCAATTTAAAAAGAAAATTGGCTTTTACTATAAAAAAAATGTATTTTTGAAGGGAACTTTTAGGCCTGTGTTCAGAATTTGGGATTCAGACAAAAATATTTTGGGACAGTGTTTTGTACTTTCATGGTTAATCCTGAACGCTTTTATGTTCATAACCAGCTCTTTCTTTTTCATCTGCAGAGTGTCTCTACTTGATAAACATGACTAGACATTTATAATTTTGGGGAAATACAATGATAGAAAGAAATGTTTATCTTGCTGTTTCTTATTATGTGTTCCAATGGCTATAAAATACTGTATTGAACAAAATGAGCTATCTGGAATGGTTAAGTCTAGCTTTCTAAATCTGTCCTTTCAGATAAAAAGCTGTATATCTAATGTGACAAGCCTGAGGCATATTTTATTGTTATAAATGCATGTTTAATACAACGTAAATTTCTAATATTTTGTTTCTACCTCAGTAACTTTAATTTTAAATTATTTTAAATGCCTTGGTTACAGATAATAATAACAAAAAAAAAGTTATATTTAGATTGATTCAAATGGCTTAAAGAATTCATGGAATATAACCTTATATGTGATGAATAACACACTCTCTGGAAAAGTAGTTCAGAACTTTCGTATTAATCCTCTTTGTATCTTCCTTAGAAGACTTTACCTGAAATTTAAGATATTGCTTCTTGTCCAGCCCAATGAAAAAATCTCATCTAAATTTAGTGCCTCACCTGTACAGGTTATTTATCTCTTGTATTTGAAGATCTGTCCATTTAATTCTCTTACTGATTAAATGGTATCTGGTATTAGATAATTCCTGCATGTTGTCGTAGCATGGGCAAAGTCCTACAGGGAAAGACAAGCAGTGTTTTGAAAGGATGTGAACACATCTTAAGTGTTGTGGCTTCTTAAATACCATACGTGTATTTTTAGGAAATGCTAAAGAGTCATTGACTGGATCTAGCAAATGTGGACTGATGTGGATGCTTGGCCTGATGGGGACCCAATTTGATCACATGCAGAGGAGTCTTAGTAACAGATCATTTTGGAGACCCCACTCCAGGCACAGTTATTAGCAGGCATGGGCATTATGCAGACTTTGAGTGGCTTACATCGATAGCACAGATCCTGGTACTTGGGTCTGCACAGCTAAGTGAACTAATTATCGGGAAGGTAGCTGAAATTGACTTATTTGATTCAGAATAACATCTGAAAATTAGTATGTGAGAAGTTTACTGATTAAGTAAACTTTGTTTTAAATTCGGTAAGACACTACTGAAGTGTGAATTTTTTGTGTCACTATAATGATGGCAGTTGTTAATGAAAGCTGCATGTTTTGAATTGATAATTCAAATTTTTAAAACTTCCCAACCTACTGATTCTAGTTCAGGGAATGATTTCATATTACTCCCACAGCCTAACAGATACACATCCTGGTAACTCCTGTATTGTGCCCACATAAGCAGGACATTGGGAGAACATAGGAGAAGCTGTATGGAGTTATATCATAGACCCACCTACTTCAGTATTCATTCTCTGACAAGCCTCCAAGGGTGGATGCAAGGTGAAGAGTAGGCGAACAAAAAACCAGAATATTATACTTTTTAGAGCACCCTCCCCAATTCTGTGACTCAGAGAGATCTTCAAGGAGTCTTCTTGCCTCAGATTGATGAGATTTGTTTTAGATCATACATATTCTGCAAATCTTTGAATGAAAACTTGTTTCTGATTTCTCCTTCCTTATTTTGAAGTCTGAATGCCTTCTCTTTTTACGCAATTGTTGACAATTCTTCTTTAGTTACTTAATTATTTTAATAAAGAACGCAATCTTTTGACCTCATTGCTCTATTACACTGTTTCTTCTGGGCTTTATAATGCTGAAATTCATGGAACCTAACAATTGCAATGGACTGTTATGGATTGGGGTAGGACACATTTTCAGGAGGGTCCATAGGACTCTTCCACTGTCAGTATGCCTCAGAAAGTGAGGGAAGGACAGTAAGGAGAATAAAAGTGGTTCACTGAAAGCTTAGTACAGTGAATACAGTCCTTTCTTCCTTCTGTGTTTATGTTTCTGGATTTCTCCTCTGTGCAGGTATGTCACAAGTTTGTTATTTTACATATAATTATTCTTCAAGGTAGAACAGCTTACTGTGCACGCTCACCAGAGCTGGCATTGAATGAACTGTCAGCTCTCTCAAACTGGGGCTCTGCCTGGGTAAGTGTCTGCTTCTCTACAGGATCAATTAGCCAGCATGGACTATTTGCTGCCGGGATGTTTCTGTTTCATACACACAGACACCTAACAAATGGAAGACACTCATCAGTATTTTAAAATAGGCTGCACTGTGGACTCGGTTTCATTTAATTTACTTGCCCCCAGAAGGGAATCTACACTTGGCAAAATAAAAGTTCCTCTTGCTGCAATTCAATTATCTACTTAAAATCAGGCTGTGAGTCTTAACAGAAAAGAAAGAATTTAGTACTTAGGAAAACTACTATAGGAATTTCTCCCACCTGAGCCACACAGAAGGGGTTTCAGGAGACAACTGAAGTACACACGCACCATGTATCACCTAATTCAAAGTTCAGTAGACATTTTGATTTATATCAGCTGGTCTCAGGTCAGACCTCTGACCTGAACCTACATTTCTAGAGAATTTGAACTTTTCAAGCTTGAGCAACTTTTAATAGCATCAATCCATGACCTAGAAGTAAAAATACACTTTGAAAGAAAGTAAGAGCAAGCAAGAATGAAAAAATCCTACATCTGTATGGAGACTCATGTGGCATTTTTTGCTTCTAGAATGCAAGTATTTTTACTCCTATAAAAGCCTCAGTGATTGCAATGGGTAAAGTAGGTATTCATAACCTTCTGAAGGATCAAAGCCTGAAGAAAACAAATGATAGAAAGGAAAAAGGTTGTGAACTGGTTCTGCATGGAGAGTTGTGAAAGGTGCTTGGCTGTTGAGGATGCAAGCGTATGACTGCAAACTGCAGACCGAGTTAAACTGGGGAAGCTCTATTGAGAATTGGAAATAACAGAATTGCTTTTATAAAGTAGGTGTTTGCATCGTTTCTATCTGTCTTTATTGCACTAGCCACATGGTTGGACACCAAACAAATTTCTGGGTCTTTGTTCTTTTCTTTTGTTTGATATATCAGAGTGCCTTTGCCTAGATTACCCAGAGTTTGTACATTAGGACTTTTAAATAGAAAAATCTGTTCCGATAAATCAAGTCTTCTGTAACTTAGCTGGCAGATGGCATCCTTGTTTATGGCTTTACAGGGAATTTGAAAGCATATGTGTCTGATGAATTGCTGTAAATGCATGGCGGCTCTTGCAGCAGGAATGGTTCAGAGGTGCAGATAGCAGGTAATAAATAATTAATGGACACCAAAGTAATATCTTTATCTTTCTTGCTGGAGCTGGAGTGAGCACACAGTGTAAGCCACAAACCAAATCTTGCTTTAGAGTTGGTCTTTTCCATTCAGCTGGCTTTTTGTACTGCTTACCAGTCAGAGCAGCTGAGGCAATGCAGAAATAAGGACCCCCATCTCAGTACCTCCTAAAGCATCTGTAATTGTTACTCAGCTGAGTTGTCTTCCCACTTTAGACAAGAGGAATGCTTGGGTGCTCAAGGGGGTCTTTCTACATGCAAGATCTGTGTTGTGGGTGGAATGATTCTGTCCCTTCTCTCCGTACTTCTGAATTTTTTCAGTGTAGACAGCTTGAAAGATTTCCCTTTGCTCCTCTCATGTAATTTCCTCATTTATATAGTGCCTATTTATTAGAAGAGGGACTTTCAGAGACTTTTTGAATGACTGAGATAAGACTCCAGAAAACTCTGGACTGTGTGGCTTGAGATAAGACTCCAGAAAAGTCTGGATTGTGTGGCTCCCTGAATTACTCCACATACAACATCTACAGGTGGCACAAAGTCAGCTGAGCACTGTCCGGCAGTACTTGCTGCCAGATGCTCTTGCACATTGACTCACACAAGGATGGTTAGATTCCATTGACATATTGAAGCACTTAAAATTGCTGAAAATTAACTGTTTGGGTTTTTCCCCCCCCAAATTATGTATTTCTGTAACCTCACTGCAAGGACTCTGATCTAAAAAGGTTTATTTTCCTCAGATTGGAGTCACAATGATACAGGGAGCTCTTTGCTTTATGAATTTTCAAGCATGTTTTCTTAAAGGAGTCTGAGTTACCAACCTTGAATTTTATTGTAGTGCCAGTTTTCTATTCCAGCTGATGTCAGCAAAGGCTACTCATGAAGTAATGTACTGTGGTCTTACACAACTGTAGGGGAAATATTCCCTCTAAGGTAACCACCTCTTCTCAAGAAGTAGTCTGTACATTTATGCTACAGTCTGAACACAAGTTCTTGCTTGTCCCCACCTTTTTGTTTCATAGTGACTTCTCGACACTCTCCATATCAGTTCTGAAGGACAGGAAGTGGCAATAAAACAGTATGCTCCAATGGGATGATGAATGTTGTTAAAAACTATTAAAAGGATTTAATGCTTTCATATTTATGAGTACATATGTTATGTGTCTTGACTTTTGAGGAAGGACATGTGAGTCACACTGAGAAACATTACGCTCCACAGGCAGTAGTTTGAAGTGTAATTTCTCTGGGACCTTTACTAATACTCTTTGGAGTAGTTCCCCTCAACATACCAGGTGGGGGTAGAGGACATAAGACAAATAGCTTAAATTCTGCAGTCTTCTTTCTGATAATGCAGGGACATTGCAGACATCTGTAGACTGTTCTTATCTGAAAATTCATTGAAAGATTCATTTCACATGAAAAACATTAGTGGTTGCTCTGTTTTTTCTATCATAAAGTCCAAGTTCAATCACCAGCTATAATGACTCTTAGCATGTGTGCCTCAAGTTTCTGTTCATGTTTCCTTAGTTTGAGCTTTTCCTTTGTCCCTGGAAGGAATCCAAGCACAGTGAAGCTGTGCTAACTTATAGCTGGGACAGTCTAACTTTTCATGAGTGACCAATCACACTAGGAAAAGGCACTTACAACAAGTGTCAGGATGACTGCACAGGTAAAAGCTTCTGGCTGATTGAAGTAAAGTCAGAGATGGAAATGGGCATGGATGGTTGGATCCCTAATGGAATAAGATATCAGGGAAAATGTTTTCATTTGAGCTCTTTATATGCTGGCTTTACGTTTACTTATTTTTTAAAACATTATACAGGTTTTCAGGTGCTGGAGAATCAGTTGAACTGTTGCATCTAGATGTGGTAGCAATATCAAGATTAGATCCCTAAATTTACACGAAACCTTGCTTATGATAAAAGAGAGCTATAAAAATTGAACAAGGAATTTATGGCTGTTACTTCCAGAAGCAGCGGTTCTGAGTAAACAGCAGTACTTAAGAGTGTCATATTGTAAATACATCAATATAAATAAAAAAATTAAGCAGAGCCCATTAGGTTTGCTGACAATGGTTTTCTTGGTACTTAAAAAAACCCCTGGATTTGATGCTTTAGGTTCTAGCGTTTGTATTTTTAAATCCTGTATTGCCTAGTGTGTAACTCTGAAGTTTCTTGTAGCCTGCTAGTTGCTGCTCTCTTATGCCAGATAGATATAACAAAGCCTCTCTGAGCTTGTTCAAGGACACTTAGGCTGTCCTAAGCCCAAAAGGTGTAAACTAGGGCCTCTGGAGAGGTGGAGAAATTTAAGAAATTGCATCATTAGCTTAAATTTTAATTGGCGAATTTATGCTGATATGCAAATGAACCAAACCTGTAAAAGTGTGAAGAACTCATGACTCGTCATCCATCTTGGGGTCCATCTTGGGGTCCAGCTTGGATGTAGCCTTTGGCTCCCCAGGGTGTACCTTTGAAGACCTTTCAAATAAATATCCACCTTTATTCCCTTACTCCTGTCTAGTCTCTGTTTCTAGGTAGCCCCTCAAGGCATCAGATTCACTCAGATGAACACAGTTTCAAGCATTTGTCCTGCTATTTTTACTAACGGGGTTTGATTGTGTAAGTATTGTAAAATGTTTTAACGTGGTGAAGGTCCAAAGCCAAAAAAATTATGCTCTGACACATAGAGTAGCTGGGGAATACCTGGGAAGGCTGCATTCTAAATTGCTAAGTACACTTTTTGCATTTCTATTGCGGATATGTTATTCACAGAGTGGTGGCACAGAGGGCACACAGAAAAGACAGGTGGGGCTCAGAGAGTTCAGAAATGAAAAAAGCTCCATATCACCTGTCTGAAAGTGCTGTTGCTTTAGGTAACAAAACTGCTTTCAGCAAGGATTAGGATATTTCCTGCAGTGTTTCACTAATTGACACTAGTGCAACATCTCTTTATGTCACAGAAGTTAATTCACTGCTCTGCCTCTGACAGTGGGAGCTATGCTGTGTGAAATATCAAAATCTTTCAGATGTTAGAGAAGTCTTTCATGCATGACAAAAACAGAGCATTTTTACTCTGATTCCATGGGACTGATGGCACTGGCTTCACTGGGAAAAAAAAAAAAAAAAGAAGAAAGGAGCACAAATTGTTTTAATCACATGGAACTGTAGATACAAGAATCCTTGGAATTTACCTGAAGCTCCCTTGAGCTGCTGGGATTCTTTCCCTTGGCTTTAATGAGCACTGAACCAAACTCTTTTTATTTGGATATGTTTGCCTCTTTCTCTAAATTTCTTTGCCAGGAGTCATCTTTCAGACCATGATTACAGAAAGCATATAAACATGTTTGCGTACTCACTTCCAAAGAAAAATTAATCAAATGTGTAATCAAATATATTTGAAGTGCTATATCATGAACCTTTCTAACTCCCTGATACCTAGCAAAACACATAGATTTAGATGTAATAATATAGGATATGAACTTTAACATTAATAGTGGACCAGTTCATTCAACTGACTTTACTGCATTCTTCAGACTCCAATGCACCAAAAAAACTCCACCAAAACCCAACAAACCAGCAAATAAATAACAAGGAAGCTGTAAATCAAGTGATCCCTTTGGTTTTTATTTTCCATTTCCTGTTGATAAGGATCTTATTTGGGATATAATGGTCTTTTCAAACTGCAGTATAAACAGGTAGTCACATCAATATTCTGATGTTCAAATAAAAAGACTTTGAATGTCAAAAAAGAAAATATATTTTTCAGGCATTGTGGATTATTCATTTATGCCCAGAACTCTCGAAAGACGGTTTAGTGCATAGATTCCATTTTTTGTGTGTGTGTTTATGTGTGAAACACAGCTCCAGAATTTAAGGGCTTTAGGAAATACTAGCCATTGTTTCTGAACTTGTATTCCTTCAAGTTCAGGAATATTTTTGTTTGAGCACATATAGGGAACAAAGTACAGTTCTTCTTGACTTAGCTTCCAGACACCTTAACAGCCAACAAATAGGAAACTTGGCCTCTCTAATTCCTGCTGTGTGTTATAACCACGTCAGTGACACTGCGGCCGGGGCTAGCTGCCCCCAGACCCCTCTGTCAGGGCTAGGCAGTCGACCCAGGATTCAGCCTGCAGCCACGAGTTCCGCCCCTTCGGTTCTGCAGCCGCCGCTGCTGGGGCTTCGCGCAAGCGGGCAGCTGCATGCTCTCCTCAGGGCAGAGGAGGAGGTGGTGAAAGCCCGAAGACCCCGGAGATGAAGAACGAACGAGGAGGGGTATCCTTCCTTGGACCACAGCAGGTTTTATTAGCCGGATCCGGGCGGAAG
>VZTE01002113.1:980660-1042976 GCA_013397775.1 Eulacestoma nigropectus
TAGCTTTGGGGGGGGCGCGAGTCTTAAACTTGGGAACTGCCCAGAGATCCAGCCTCCAATTCTGATTCGTCAATCCAGGGGAGAGCCCTGTCCGGATTGACAAGAGGGGGTCTCTGGGGCGACCAGGAGGATGCTCCGCCAGAGCACACCCCAACACGTCAGAACCTGGGGCACAAGTTCCAGCAGCTGGTCCTGTTTTAAACTGCTACATTCTCAAGCTGAAACCTTTTCCTCTTAATCCTGGGTTTAAAAACTCAACCACTGTCAACATTTTCTTCTGCGGAGTGTTTCAGATACTCCTCTCCATAAGTGCTTATACAACTGTGGAGATTTTTTTCAGCTTTCCCATGACAGGTGTTCTGTTAGCCTTTGACCAACAGGGTTTATAATAAACCAACACTGACCTGCATCTTGTCATTGGACAATGTCTATATTAGCATTAAAAATAGAATCACAAAGTGTCCAGAATTTTACATGACTTACTAAGTGAAAATTAACAGTAAATCTATCACTGGCAATACAACAGGATTTGGGAATTGACACTCCTGACTGCTATAAAAGCTGACAATGCTAATCAGGGATTTGTCAGTAATCATTAAAAAGAAATGTGATGTGATGTCATGCAGTATAATCCTGTAATTTATTTCCTGCCCATCTTCTTCATGACTAGCATAAAGTTTGCTAACTGTGTATCTCTTCTCTTACCTCCCTTTACCTGCCTCTTTTTCTTCTCTTCTGAATGCAATCAGAAGTCTATTATTATGGCAATTAGCTGAAGGGCCATGAAATAGCATGTGGGGTACTTTCCTCATGGCAGACACTAACAGCTTTTGTCAGGTACTTATATATCATTAGCAATACTTACAGCATATTTCCAATTTCTCAGAGTATGGAGGATGTGAGCTTGCACAGCCATATTGTCAGGATGTGCTATAGAAAGAAAGACATTACTGATTTTGCAGCTGCCAAATCTGGTAGCTCCATAGAGGTGAGGTTGCTGCAGCTCCATGTCCACTGGCTTAGCAGGTAGTGAGGCTGAACACGTGTTCCCAGTAATCCTGTGTGAGAGAGTGGGCTGGTTAATGACTCCAACCATCAACCACTTCACCGCCCAGGTGCAGAGGGTGTTCACATCCATCACTGGCGGTTACAGCTGGCTGTTGAACAAGATAAGGGAAGAGACTGATCAGAACCAAGTCTTGGGAGGCAGAATAGTGCTTTTTATTGTGCCAATATTCTCCTTTATATAATGGCTGAGGTGTTAAACCTTCCTTTCCAGAAAATACTGGGACATTCATACATAAGCCTGAAGGTATCCACTCCTCCTGATGGGCCATAATTGACTCAACTGCTTTGACATGAGAGGCAGCTGTGGCATCCTGGGAGATGTCATGGACCATCAGAGACTCCTGAAGTGTCCTGTGATCCACAGCATTACATAATTTAATGTGAAAGTCCCTGCCTCCAGGTGAGGCACCTGGGTGTTCCCACCTGAACCTGAGCATTTATAATCCATGGAACTTGGGTGTTTTGTGGGTTTTCTTCTACCCTTGATGGATCAAGACAGTGACCATCACATTGATCAACAGACATAAAAATTGCAAAATCAAGCCTTGTTGTGGAATTCCGTGTGTGATGACTATATACCCTTCTACTCTTATTCCTTCTCTTTCTATCTCTTTCTACCTCACATTTACTGTTGAATAAAAATTAACCCTATTGTTTTTGGCATATGGTCTTGTTTGCACTTTAATTTGGGCAAAGGCATCTCTAATAATTTTAATAATAGATCTTAACAGCATGCATGCATGCACACAGACAGAGTACACATGTACATAATACTCACAGTTAGCCTCACATTAACACAGGAAAAAGCTCACCACACTCATGCAAACACATCCAGTTCCCCTTTCTGGCTGACTGGGATGAAGGCCTGTTAGTAAGAAACATATATATATATATATATATAGTTTGCTTGTTTTGAATTATACACACACATACAGGGTGGATCCCTCTGGGTTTAGGCAAACAGTACATCCCATCCCATTGCTGCCACTGGATCTGTGACAGCGATTGAAACACACGGACCAGGCATCGATGATGCAAGGACGTTTATTAAGAAGAGGCACAGATATTTATACTGTTTAAGCTTCCATATAACAATTTCCATTTGTTCTGTCTACATGCTAGCTAATGCATCGCAAGCTATAATGTTACTTTTTCTCTTGCACACTCACTTATCTTGCTGCAGGATGTTCTGCAAACTTCACCAAGGTATTCTATTCTATGCAAGAGGATGTGATTTTTGCAGTTTCTTCTATCTGCATCTTTCTCATAGCCCCTGCTGTACCATTTTTAATAAGTTAGCTGAGCTGTTCATGTTTAACCCACTCTGTTTTGCAACAGATCTGAGTCTCCCCAGCTGCAGGTATCTGGGTATATGAGCCCCTGTGACACCTTGCCTCACTCAGTTGCTGGAGCTCAAGCCTACAAATGCACCCTGGATACCTCCATTAAGTGTACTTAGATGTCCAGTCTACCTATAGTTCAGTCCTCTGGATCCCCTGGACACCCAGTTACCTTACACACAGAGACACACGTGTAAATATGTCTAATAATAGGTCCAAGACTTATGACCTTAGAGTAGTTGACTCCCAGGCACCATAGTGTCTCCAGTAGCTGGTATGGACCTTGCAGTTCCTCCAGCTGCCAATCTGCAGACCACTTTGTTCTCTCCAGCATCCAGCCCTGACTTATGGCTGCAGCAATATGTGCTTCCTAGTCATGTATCCTACTCACCATTATGCTTGGTGCTTACTAATGATGTGCACTAACATGCACACTCACACAACAGGCACTCCTGTCTCTCTAGTTGCTGGCACCATGGCCACTATGATCCAGGGCCTGATTTCCAGCTGCTGATACTTAGACCTCCATGCTCACACATTCACATAGAATGGAGATGCTCCACACCCACAGAAATAATTAGAATTGGCACTTAATAGCAAGACAGACTATTAAACCGATGCACAGTTCCAGAGAGACAGTGTGTTTGGTGGCAATATTTTATTCCCATATTTCTCTATTTTCCTATATTTGTTCCTCTCCAGATTGCCATTGATCGCTCCTTTTTCTGCCATTAGTTTGTCCCCTGAAATCCCCATCAAATATATTTTACAGTCCTGAACTGCTGTTCCTCTGCATCTCATCATGGCTCCCACACACCAGTGTGCCCTTCAGCTTGTAAGGGGATCCAGAGAGCCTCCCCAGCTGAACTGAGTCTTGCTCCAGAGCCCATGGGACTAATTTCTCACCTGTGATAGCCTTAGAAGGTACCAAGACAGGATGTCCCTTTCTCTGATTAGGTCATTGTCATTATTCCTCTAAGCTTTTCTGTGTTTGTGGAGCTGAGTTTTTAATCACAAGTAAGACTAAAATTATTAAAGATTTTTCAATCAAAGAATTGCTAGCTAGTTTGACCAGCTAACGAAGTGAAGCAGTGTGTATCTTGAGAAAGTTCTGATGAATGTTCCACAGCAGCTTTTCCAGATTTCAGCCTAAAGTAAGGAAGTGTTGTTACCTGGGGAAAAGGACCCTTGCCAGCTGCTGCATTGTACTTCTCCAAGCAGATTAAAGGTCCATTTTCTTCTGATACAGTGTGGCCATCAGGAGCCACGGTGCTCACTACATCATAACATCCGAAAATGCAAAAAAAACCAATCCTCCCAGCTGTCTTAAACTTCTGTATTATTCTTCTGTACTGTTCTTGCAGCAGATGAAAGATTGTCTCGTGGAATTTTTGATAACTAGTCTGTGTCAGCATCAAAAGCGTGCTAGCATGGAATAGAAAGGAAAAATATTTTACAACTGCTTTGCAGTTAAAACCTTGATGCATAATTATTCACAGTGAATAGGATTTGTACTTGCAAACCTTTTCATAAAACACGTGTCTAGATAATATCTGTGCTGAGGAACACTGCATAATAAAATGCTGTCACTCTTTTCTTTAAAGTGGCTGTGAACATATAAATAGAAGTTAGAAAATACAGTATCTGCTTTGCTGAAGCACTAACCTATGCACAGTTTAGGAATGAGGCTGCTGAGGATGGAGCCGGCACCTCTGTTTATAAAAATGGAGCATGGTGGGTGATTCTTCTTAAAGAAGGAAAGAAACACTACTACTGACAAGTGAGTAGGGCTACATATTTTCTCCCACTGTATTTAATAGATATCATTTTATTTCTCAGATACACCACAGGTTTCACTGAAGCAATTTTAGAATTAAAACAATGTTGATCAAAACCAGTTACAGAAACTATGTTTCATAGAATCAGACTATAATAAAACAGTTTGAGAGGGACTTTTCCAGGCCATTGGGGCCAACATCCCTCTTAGGGTAAGTCTGCTGACCAGGACCTTCTTCAGTCAAGTCTTAAAGTCCCCCAGAGTTGAAGATCCTCCAGCCTTTCTGGGAAACCTATTCCAGAGTTTTATCACTGTCATGGTGATAAATTTTTTCTTCTGTCTGTCTGAGATTTCCCTTCAGGCAGTTTGTGTCTGTTGCCTCCCGTATTTCACAGCAAATTCCCAAGAGTGTCTCAGCATTCACTATGATCTTGCATTAGGTACACAAAGACATTAGCTCATTCTTCTTAAAACTAAATGTCTTGATATATCCAAAATCTCATTTCAACTTCATCAGTGCAATATGGCACATATATGATTTGCCCTCAAATCTGCTGTTTGCTTCATAAGAGAGTCAACCTTGCTCAAAAGGCAATATTACTTGGGATCTGTAAGAAGCCACTCTGGTGCTGAAATCTCTGGGCAGCTATGCAAGTATGCATAGTATGTATTTCCAGAAAAGAACATTAGCCTTGGAGGAGCTGCCTGTTGACTGGGTGTGATATAAAGTTTTTTCCATGAGTGGCTTTTTGCAGACACAGGAATCTGCCAGATGTGCTTTGCTTCAGAGAGAGAGAATTGGATCCAAGTGATATCCATGTGCTCAGTGCTGAGTAGGAAAAGGAGGGTAAATGAATGTCAGGCAGAACATGTATCACAGAGCAGCAAATGACCATGGTTACTACAGGGCACAGACCTTCCAAGTTTCCAGGCAGAGCTTCATGCTAAACCAGATATTGAATTCCAAACTGGATTCCAGATTGAGGCATGTATTTATTATGAGAGGAAAAAAGAAGAACATAGATTTAATGATCTGAGCCTACCCTCATAAACGGATTCCTGAATCTCAACACAGAACTGTAGGTGACTACTCTGACCTCTACCTTTTCATTAGGGGCTTCCTGGTGAAGGTTTCTTTGTGCGTCATCCTGAGTCTTGCATAGTCCTATACTATCTGTAGTCATTTTACTGGTTTGCTTGAAGAAGTGCAGGTGTTCAAACTGCATGCTGCACTTCCAGAAAAAATAATACTATACATATTGCATAATCTGAACCATAACAGTTAATTTCAACCCAAAGAAAAGTTCAGAACACACATAGCAGTGACATTTTGAGGTTTATGAAACTAAAGTTAGCTGCTACTGATGTGGAAAGAAAAAAACGATGAATGATTTTTCTATGACAGACTGCCCAGTGAAATTCAGAAAGTGTTTATTGGTTGTTATTCATGGCTAAGGAATTTAGCATTGACATTTCTACTGTAAATAACCTATAATTTGCAGCTCTTGCATATCTAAAAGGTCTTTTTCACTGGACATAGATACCACATTACATGTTTGATGGCATATCTTATCCTCTATAATGGAGCACATAGACTGTTTCTCTGGGTTCTGTTTGGATACATCTATTTACTTCTAAATGATTAACCTTTTCCTCCCCAGTTCTGTCATGTTTCCACCTTTGCATCCTCATATGTGGAAGACTTGTTCTTTATTCTTATTTGTCTCTCTGTTTGGTTCAGAATTTTGAAAAAATTCTTAACTCTGCAGTTAAGTTCATATAAAGTGTATCATGGATACAGAAGCATGACATCTCCTGGAAACTGATGAACTTAATATGTTTTAAAACCCAGATCTTGTATATATTAAAAATTCAACATATAACATGTGTACTGAATCTACAAAGTGTGCTGATTTTTTAAACCATATTACATAACATAGAATAAAAAGTAGCAACAAGGACATGCATTCAAGTTCAGAAATTATAAGTCATCCAAGCAAAATAAATCTTAATTCTTTGCTCAAAGTTGAATACAAGCCATGTTATCACTAACCAATTTATCACATTCTTTAGTAACTTGCAGTTACATTGCAAAAAATTTTCCAAACATATGCACATTCTAACATGAAAAGCCATTAAGACTGAATTTGGCTTATTATAAAGGAAGAACTTTGCTTTGTCATAAGGTTATAAAATTTTATCATGTGCACACATAACTGAAACAGCACAAAATAATTTAATATTACCTTAAATAAACTTCAGGTGGAAGTTTTTTCCTCGTGTTTTTGGCAGTTATCTGAATACCATAATGTATCTTCCAGTTGCCTAAAAACCAACAGATAAATACGGTTGTTTATTTGTGTTTATCAATAAATGGGAACATTCAAAGTCTTGAAAAGGGGAAATAACAGATGCTGCTTTATAAAATTTGTTGGCTTGTGTTGTGAACTGCTTTCAGAAATTAAACTGATCAGGAAGGGAGTGATACCGGACGCTTTCTCATTTCAGGTTTTCAGAGAAAAAAATATACATTGAATTTTAATAAATTACTAGGTTCATGTTTGTTCAGATACAATTTCTGCTTTTCTTATTCACCCTTAAACAGCGACATAAAAAGATGTAAGCTCTAACCAGATTAAGAATCACTTGTCATAAAAATGAGAAGTATGAATTTCCATTCGCAGTCCATAAGATCCCACTTTCAAAATTAGAATTTTAAGATATTAATTATGTTCTCTTCCCAAGGAGCAGGTGATTTGGATTCCACAGACCTGAGAAACAGATGAAAAGGTCTGGGACCCTGATATAAAGTGAAGACACTGGCACTGGATAAGCTACCACAGGAAGTCATTGATGGAGAGCACTGCCAGTCTTGGTAAGCTCCATTCTGACACTGCCTTCCTCTTAGCACTTACAAGGAGACGAAATATGGAAAATCAGGGCCTGAATAAGGTAAAAGCATGCTTACCCAGACAGCCACAGCTGGGAAACTACAGCGACAGAAAAGCTTTTCAGAAGAGAAGCATGTCTGATGAATGAAGAGAGAGGCAAAGAAAAGAAAAAAGCAAACAGCTGACAACTGGAACAGAAAGCAGATAAAACAGTTCACAAGGACACCTCAAAGTGAAATGAAAGTTGTGGTGAATGGCAAAATTGCTTTGTGGAAAAGAGGTCCATAGCTAATTTG
The DNA here is from genome assembly GCA_013397775.1 of Eulacestoma nigropectus. Lineage (NCBI taxonomy): Eukaryota > Metazoa > Chordata > Aves > Passeriformes > Eulacestoma > Eulacestoma nigropectus. Next base: position 988,033 of record VZTE01002113.1, read on the forward strand.
TCCTTCTGCTTATGAGAACTGACAGGAAAAGGAATACTTTAACAAAAGACAGTTAAAACAGGCTCACTTGGACTACTGGCATGCACTGTAGGTCAAAGCAATATGATTTAAAAAACACATAGGGATAATACTGATTTACAAAACAACAGGCTAAAGGTCATTTAATTAAATTACCAGGCCACCCAGGATTCAGAGGGAACTGGGAAACACAAATAAAAAACTTGAGTATTTTCTAACAAGTAGTGATTAAAATAAGCGAAAACAAACTTAAAAAAAAAAAATTAGCTTTGTCAATTTTTGATAAATACAGGGTACCTCTCCTCTTTGTGTGACACATTACTTCCTCAAATGTCTGTTTCCAATATTTTCCATTGCTGCATAAGTGCTTCAGCTAAGTTCAATAGATGCATTTACACGAGCATCTGAGTTTGGATCAGGAGTGCACATTTGAAATCCTCACATACCTCTCTTTAGTGGTAGATGGCAGATCTGTCTTGAAGCAGGCTAAATGAATTCCCTTTGGATGAAACTAAGCTGGAAAATGGATCCCATGGACTCACCTAATGAGCTCCAGCTGCTAACAAGCATCCAGCCTGTAGGGTGATCTGTCGTGAAACCCTTTGAAGTGCATTTGATATGGCCATCAGCCCTTAGCTCCAATTGTTGCTGTACAAACCTGCTCCCTCTTGCCTGGAATGTTTGTTAATACAGATACAGCCTTAGGACGTACAGAAACAGGCACATATAGTGGATTAATGTTAGTATTTTTAGCTTGATATTGTGGGGACTGAAAGCAAATAAAGTTCTTTGGTGAGCTAGGAAAAAAAAATCAAATTAAGGCTATTTGGAGGTCCTGACACCTCATTGTTTGATTGAAAATAAGTCATATAGACTGAGAGACAAATAACTAACATCAATAAAATATTTATTTTCCGTGAGCATTTTTAAATCTCATATATTTATGTTAATTTTAACACTCAGAGATTCTTAGGTGATGGTTAACATCAGTATATTTCACAATATTTGTTTGAACTTATTGTTGCCATAATATATACCTAGACATTTTAAAAGGGATTGACTGACACATGGCGATAGGTAAAAGAAAGGAAGAAAAAATGATATATGTTCGAGTTAAAGGTTGGCTGACTACTCTGTCCATGTGCTTGTTTTTGCACTAGTTTTTTTCTTTACACAGGTATTGAAACTGTCAGTGCTTATTTTGACAGATGGGAGGTTTCTCACTCTTTTAAGCACCAAGGCAATCTTTGCATCAGTTATTGTATCCCTTGTACTGTTATGAGAGCACTCAAAGCCAGCTTGTGCCTGGGCAAACAGGGTAATGAAGAACTATATAGTATTTTCCATGTGTGTGATTCATGTGTCCAATGAAGAAACATTCATTGCTGTTAGAAAGAAGTGCTCAGTGTTTTTCAGTCTTTGGACTTGTGTCAGATGAAAGGTTGGAAAAGACCTTAGAGTTTGAAACATCAGCATCTCTGTTTTGCAGGGGGAGGACCTGACTTTCTGTTTCAGGAATGTGATAGTGCTTTGTGGATCACACTAAGGGAACATAGTTTTTCAAACCTCCTAGGGCACATTCTTATTTTTTTCCAGCCTGGCATAAGCCTGCTATGGTGGAAAGGTTTCCTAACAGCCAGAGTAATGCTGATATAAGAGCTCCACAGTATCCTCTTCATACAGCACAGAGTCTATGACCAAGAAACAGAGCAATGATCATGAAATCAATATACTACAATAATCTCTAAATTGGGTACCACTACTCTGTGCTTCGTGGACTTCAGCACTCTTAGGAAACACATGTGCACATTAGTAAACTGGTTGGGATCAAAGGTACTTCTGTAGTGACTTTCTTGATCATTACTCTTTATTAAGCTTTAGTTCACATCCTAGAGTTTGTAGCCAAAACCGAGTCTATAAATCTGCAAATTGAAAGTGGACTAATTAGGATACAATGCATATTAGCTATCTTTGAATTGACAGAGAAGTGTGTTAAAATAATATAACAAAGAACAGAATACCAGAATTTTTTAACAGTGATGACACAACCAGACACAAAGTGTAAAGGTTTTTGCTTGAGTGTGAGCAATGTGATCACCACAGATGTAAAACACAAAGTTGAAAAGTGGATTATTTCTTTGTCTTTACTTATATCTGTATCTGTATAATCTGTCTGTGTCTATGCATATGCCTTTGCCTGTATCCATCTCTATCTCTGTTTCTGTATGCAAATAAAAATGCGTATTTGGTGAAGAAGTGATAGGTATTTCCACTTATAGGTGGTGAAATATATGCAGCAGTTTGACATCCAATTCTCATTATCACTATTTCTCAGTACAGTTCTTCTCCTATTGATTCTCTCTGCCTCTCCCTGCAGATGTAGTCCTAATTAACTGTTTCTTTGCTCCAACAGAGTGATGAAGACACCAAAAGAACCTGTTAAGTTTTTCATAACTACTTTTTCTCAGTATGTCTTTTAGTAATCAAAGTTCCATCATTTCTTCTTCAGAAACTATAGAAAATAAAAGAAAAAAGAGAAGAAGAAAAAAAAGAAAGAAGAAAAAAAGGAAAAAAAATTGGAGAAACCCTAACTGATCACATTGAGAAAAACAGACTATAGCAAGCACTTTTAAAATTAATATTAATTTTATCAGGAATTTTTGTTCAAAGTCATGTGAAGGCCAGGAAGGTGAGTTTTACTTCATTGTTAGAATTAGCTACATTATGAAAGCTAATTGCAAGTAACCTTTCACAGTTGTTTGTCAAGAATTCCCAAGTCTGCAGTAATAGAAAGCCTGGGCAGAGATAAAGTGAAAACACAAACACGCCTAGATAAAATTGCTCAGGGAGAGAATTAAGGAAGTAAATATCTTATAACAGGGATATCAATTATTTCATAGTGGTGTCACCAAGGAGGAGGTCTAGTTAAATGCAGATTTCACAGTGGGATGAGGGGGAATGAGATTTACTAAAGTATATGGAAATTTGAGTGTTTAGGCTGATATATATGAAGAGATGTTGGTGATTCCAGGTATGCAAGTGCGTTTTGCAGTGCCAAACTTGTCCCTTGTATTCTCAGTGCTTTGCATGGGGGAGAGGCTGGATGTTAGTAGTATCCAATGCATGGATTCTTGGGGTACTTCCATTCACCACTAAGACACTCCAGAAATTAAGATACGTTGTGAAAGTCTGCATGAACTCAGGTTTCTTTTGCTGGTCTGTGGTTATGTTCCATATAAAATCTTCTGGGTTTTATGAGCAAAAAGACATTTTCTGTACTGAAAGTCCATGTTCTGTACTGACTGTCCATGTTCTTTTCGTGGATTGTTTCTGTAACTTACTGGAGGCAGTGGGTAAGATAGGAAGGTACTAGCTGGTATAGTACTGATGGGTTCAGCTATTCCTGGGATCAGGCCAGGCACTGTTCTCCCCTGCGTGTCTCCACACATGGGCTCAGGACTGAGAGTTGTTGCCTCTTACATGGATGGGTAGAGTCTTGCCCAGTACCCATGGTATCTTCTGACTGGGAAACTCTCTTTTTTCAAAAAGTCCCAACATTTTCTAGAATGTATTTAATCTTATAGTGTGTCTCTCTAATGATATCAGAATTTAATAGTTGAATTTCAAATGAGTGATTTTTTTTTGTTGGTTCTTAAAAGTATTTTTTTAACTGCATACATAAGAACAGTAATTCTAATCCAACCTGTTATTTCTTTAAACATCTTCAGAGCAGTGATTCTTTCTTCAGCTCAATAAAGAAATTGCTTCAATATTGTTAAAAAATCACATAATTCTTCAGTTAATAGAAATACTTTATGTTTAATTTAACTTCTCATATAGTAATAACAGGTTATTGTAATGCCATTTGATTCCTTATATATCTATCCATTGTCAAATACCAGTAATGGGAGCCACAAATACTGGATGTACTCAGGAAACTGTTGTAGTAATTCCTCATATTTTTTGTAAAATATTTGCGTATGAGATTTGCAAATGTTTTCCTCTTAGAGAGTGAAGGACAAAATGGACCCAGATCTCAGCAAACAAAAGGCTCTTTTTTTTTTTTTTATGAGAATTTTAATGGCTTGAAGTACAGTTGCTGCCGATTTGGTTGTCTGAAGCCTGGGGCAAACTCTCTGTCTGTCTTTGTTTGCCACTGAGACACTGTTGCTCAGAGCTTGTGTGGTTTTCTGCTGTCTCAACAAAACAGTTTTTTTTGCTGACTCTCTGAACCCTGTATCAGCTCTCCAGTCCATCTCTATGATGAGCTGTGAAATGAGCCATAACCAAAATACAGCCACTTGGCTGTGGCTTAAAGTTCAGTAAAGCTTTTGTTGTGCTTATAACATGAGTAAGTTTTCGTATGAATATACTTAGAAATTTGTGTGCATGGATACTTGTGGTAAGTGTGTGTATAAAACTGTATATTGTGTTAACAGGAAGGAGAAGAAAGAGGTCTTGCAGTCTTCAGCAATCGTTATTGCATATTATACAGATTTTCTGAGATTCTAGGAAAAAATACTCTCTTAACGCAGGCTAAGCAGAAAGAAATTACATTACTTTATAACTTGCTTTTAGTCACACTCTTACAACGAATGCAAAGTACCAGGACTTCATCCATGATTCTTAACTACAATTTACCAAAAAACTGGGTGCAAAGTAAAATCACTGTCTGCTTACACTGAGATGTGCCCTCCCAAGAACATATAAAAAACTGTCAGATATAATTATAAAGATAAATGCAGATTCTTAGAGCTATGTTCCTGAGAGGACAAGATTGAGGCCCAAGAATGATGTTTACTAAGTTTAGGGTTGTTGGGGAAATAAAGGTTTCCTAAGAGTATATTCAATTGAAATAATAGTTCATTTTACAGAATCAGTAAACAAAATTGTAGGTATATGATCTGCTACCCTCTAAGCACTGAACTGAAAATAACCTGTAACATTAATTGAAGATAAAGAGAAATTACCATAATAAATAGTATTGGCTTTTTACATAGTTATTTGCAGTTTCATCCTTATCTGGAAAACATTCTGGTCCATGTATACAGCTCACAAACAAAACAGGGGATCAGTGGTGCAGTCAACAATGTTCTGCCAAAATTCCCATTTCAAACTCATATTTCCCAGAGGAGCTCAATGTATGTATAGTAGATATTAATTACAGGGGAAGACACATCTGCAGCAAGATACCAGCTCTCTAGTGTTGCTTCAGAATGAAATTGTGTTACTGAGAAGTCAACTGCCAAGGAATGGTTCATGTTGAAATCTGACCAAGCATTGTGGCATGAAATTCGTCAGTTTCAAGGTGTTAGTCCCCACAAGATCAGGACGTAAAAAGAGATTCCATTGTTAAAGTCATCACTGTTTCCTCAAAAATCTTCTTATTGTCTGTATATATTATTTAGAGAATTTTTCTGGCTCTAGGTAGCATTCTTAATGATAGATGTTTAATGCAATGAATTTAAAAATTAAATTAAATTTTTCAGTCCAGTCTGATTATTTGCTATTCTATTTTTTTTCTAAGGATGAATGTTTCTACTTCAAGCAGTGATTATTTTTGCTATTTACATCTTTCTGCCAAGCACTGATGTTGGTTACACTCACTGGAATTTATTTTTCCTGGCTCTTCTTGCAGTTCAGGGCTCTTGCTGTATTGTTTTACACATCTCAGTGCTGACAACTAGACACAGCAATCCTTCTCTTTTTTCTTTTGTAAGGAAAACAGCATTCAGTAAAATAAGAAAGCTGGAGGCCACTTTTTTTTGACTATAATATCCATTCACAAATCTCTCTTTCCTGAGTACCTGCACTGCCAGGTGGCATTTGAGTGCAGCAACTTGCACACATAGGGCAGAGATGAACTTCCCATGTTTTTCTCCAGCTCTTGGGTAACTACTATATGCTACTGACTTAATACCTTCTCTGTTCTCAGCATACCTGTCTGTATGTCTGTGTACAAGCACACACACAATCTCCCATACCCTGAAAAGCATTCCTATGTATTATGCTTGTGCAGATGTGTTTGACTTCTCTCAGCCTTAGTGTCTCACTTTTCAGTAGATGCAGATATAGCATTTATACAGAGATCTTTAAGGTTCCTATCTGTGTGCACTTACCAGCGAGGGGCTGCATCTTTGCACCCCATGCTTCAGGTCAATGTGGGTCCCTGGTTCATGATGACAACCTTTACTAATACAAAAATATTAAATAATAATAATAATGAAAAAAAATAATATGACCCCACATTGGTGGCAGCATTAGTAGGCAAAGTCAGTAGGAAATGGGTGAAGTGCTCTCAGGGAAGAAAGTGGTGTTGTGTCATTAGCAAAATTATAACATAGCTAACACCTGCTCCAACAAGTCGTTCTGTTACTTTGCTGTGAGTTAGCAAATTCAAACTTGTTCAGTTACTGGCCACGACCATTATCACTGAGCTTATTTCTAACATTAACATTTTCTAACACTAACATTACTTTTTAACAGCTAGACAAATAAGATTTAAATGTAAATCACTGTGAATTGTTAGTTCTAGTAATCAAATACTTCAGTTCTTCCTCTGTATCCCTGTTCCTCAGCCTGGTGGCATATCCTTAAATTCCCTTGAAAAATCAAAGTGCTCTTCAAGAATTAGGAACTGTGGAAATGTTAATCCTGTTCACTCTCCATGTAAATTTCTGAAAGTTAAGAGCAGAATAATCTTCTCTTCAGGTTAATAGAAAGATAATTGACAACTGCTATAATTAGAACGGATTGAAAGAGAACATTATACAATGTTCTCTCAAAAAATGAAAGCAAAGCATAGCAGTATAGCCAAAGAAGTATGAAGGACTATATCTTGACCTATCCTTTAATACACATATAAATGTAAATATGAACATTTATATATATATTTGTATGCATATATGAACTGCCCATAGTTTAAAGCATTTTTAACTTATGAAGTAAGGGTAGAGAATCTCTAAAACCTGTTGTTCATACAAATCATAGTATCCTATTGATCTGATAGCTGATTTAGGTGACTAAAGCTAGGTAAGATGAACTGCTCTACCTCAAGGGGTTGATTTTGATATTAATTTAATAGTACTTCACATAAAAAATGCTCTAACAAGCCATGTATTATAAAGAAAACAGCTCCCAGAGGTCACTAAGCTATTCATCTAGTTTGAAACTGGACTTGTAACAGTACAGAACCATTTGGCATATGAGTTGTGACCTTTTCAAATAATAGAAGCAAGTGATTCCTAAAAGAACATTAGTGAAGGAATCAGATGTGACCATAATGTACTGGAAGAACAATCCAACACTTTTGTTTTGCTCTTACTAAGATTTATTAAGTGCTCATGTAACTAAATGGGTTTTATATTTGCATTTTTATTGGAGAAGATGACATTGAAACCAAATTTCTGTGTAACCCATAAGTACTCTATTGAATTATCTGCTTCTTACATTTATTGTGCTCAACCCATTTTACACCAGAAGCAACTTGGCAACATTTCTCTCTCACTATGAGTGTGTCTTGAGAAGTGTAATATTTATCTGTAAGTATTGAATGCCTTGTTCAGAAATTAGAAAGGCATTCTTATATACAAACTCCCTTTCACTTTCTTGATATTTCTTTTTCTATGGGTGGCCCTACAGAATGGCTTTTTGTAAGCATTAGCACACACTCAACATGCCATTTTTAAGATGTCAAGCAGATTATTCATTCACTCATGCGTGTTTTGATGGTATCTCTGTGTACTTTCCCAGATGAGCTATTTCAGACTCTATTCATCTCTATTTATAAGGCACCTCATACAGTTCTCATCTGATTCATTTGTACTCAGTGAATTGGTACTTGGAAGCAACAATATATCCCTCTTCTACTTCCAAAAGTTTGAAGTGTGATAGATGAAGGAAGAAAGGAAGAACAAGCATGGCAAGAGTAATTTTTTTGTATATAAGTCTTGTCCCACTCCTGGGACCCAGCTTGTCCCACCACTCAGTAGATAAAGACCGCTGTGAAACCATCTGAGCTGGCTTTACTGTTCAGGTTCAGAGTCCAGCCCTCTGATCCAGGCAGTCCTTGCCTAAATCTCCCAAATGCAGCTGTTCCATTCATGCATGTCATGCAATGCCTCTGCACAGACGGTGTCTCCTTTCTGGAATGGCCTCATCCTGTGAGCTCTTCAAGGGATTTTCAAAGAGGAGAACCTAATGAAAACAGGAATTTGGAGAGAGCCCCAGGTGCAGTGACAGATGCTAAGCCAGCTGCAGCTCCTGCCCTGTCCTTCTCTCCATCTGGAGCACGTTTATTTTTAGAAGGTCATACTTCTCCCCTTTCCCTTCAATCATACAAAGATATCACTATGCAATTCAACTTAAATACACAGTCTAAGCTCTCAGGATAATTCACTCAAGATGTAGATAGTGTAGATCCTGAACTCTTGCAATGTCATAGGCAGGAACTATTTTCTTTGCTGGTGGTCTCAAAAGACTTCCAGATTCCCATGAAAGCTTGTTGCCAGCTATACTCCTCTACCCCTCTTATTGTAGAGCACTCACAGATCAGTGCTCTTCTATGAGTACCAAGCAGAAGCCACACAACACAATCTCTGACTTCCCAAATCCCTGCACCACACAGCATGCCCTTTTCATACTGCAGACAGAGACTTTCTTCTCACTCAAGTCTTGGCCTGCCTCTGTGGCACAGCAGCACCCAGTGCCTGCTTCCCCAGCACCAATGCTTCTCAAGCTTCTGAAGCAAGGTCAGCTGAAGGTTGGCCAGCAGTTGCCCAGGGCTGACTCCAGTTGGGTTTTGAACACTTATAAGAAGGGAGCCTCCATGCCTTCTCTGGACAACATGTGACAGTGTTTGACCACTCTCATGGTGAAAAAGTCTTTGTGTTCAGATGATACAGACCACTCCGATGATCTGGAGGTAGGCAGGAGCTGGTAAAGAGCTGGATTCAGAATTTTAAATTATATGTATTTTTTGCTGTCTCCAGTATAGATATTTATACCACAGCATGGCACATTCACGCTAGCCAACCTTCAGAGTCAGTGGAAAGAAACAGACAGAAAAGTGATTCATTGGACTTGTGATTATGTCCCAGAAATGCCTATTTCTTTCCAAAGACTTAATGGTAATTGAAAAAACAGCTCTGATGTTGACATCTTTCCATAAATGTTTTGATATCCAGAGGTCAAAGGAAATTTATCCAAGATTTTAAACAAATGTAGACATCTCCTATTTGGATCAGCATCTGAAATTTCTATGTTCCAAAATAAGTCTTATTTTCACATAGAAAAGCACTTAAGCCTTGCCCTTTATAGTAAAAAATATTTTATTTCAAAACAGCTGATAAAGATTTTCTGTATAATTTCTGGAAAAAAATACAATTCTATCCCTGTTTTTTAGCAAAGATCTGTTATTTGGGTATTCCGATGAAAGATAGTGAAGAGAATGCATATTAGGTGTTCTGGCAAATTACAGAAAATACTAAACATGCTGCTTAAACCTACAGTTTCATCAAGGAAAATGAAAGTAAAAAGCGTTCTTATCTGCATATTTGTGCATTTAATAATGCTTGAACTTCTTTCTTTTTCTGATTGTTCATCAAAGGATGAATTTTTCAAATTCATTATTCTGCAACAGTTGTTTTCTGTGTCAGGAAAAAGAAGAATGAGTCAGAGAAGTCAGAATAACAGCAAAGTCTAATTCTGGCAAATGAAGAGGATCTTGAGAAGCACTTCACCTTTAAGCTGTGCACGAATGATAGGTGAATTGCATGATGAATGCATTTAGAACAATCTAATATTTATGAAGATTCATGAATTAAGATTCTTTTACTGTTCACACATTTTCAGTATAAAATATTGATACACAGAGTTTTCACTGGAACTGCCCCTACATGGTTCAGGCTTTCAAACATTCAGTTCTTCTGGATTGTTCCATGTCATTTATGTTGTCAATAAAGGCGTTACTAACTCTTTTTCCTGCTGAAGAGTGAATACAGTTATGTCTTCACATATAGAACCATCGATAGTCCCTTGGCAGTAAGTTCTTCAGTGCAACATCTATTAATTAGGGTCAAGTTGAGCTCTGGCATGTGAACCAAGACCCAAACAGTCCAAAGAGGTTCCTGAAAAGTGAGCAGGGCTTGCCATGCATCTCTGCAGAACAATTTCCAACGTGCTGCTCTGTTAGCAGAGGAAATAGCAGCACTTATGTCCTGGGGTCTTCCTGACTTCTAGATGAGTTCTCTACACCTAACAGGATACAAAGTTCAAATAAGATGTTCTTAGTGGTTGAGACTTCATTACTGTCCTTGTTTGCTGAAAATCTGTGGAGAGATGGCTTGTTAGTTTTTCCCTCAGCTTGTCAAATAAACCTATGTCCTGTTTTCAGGAAACTTGTGGGAATGCAATTTCTCTACCATCTGTTTTGCTGTCAGATTTAGAATTGGAAATCAGTAACTGCCCAGGATGGGAGAGGGGCTGGTTTGATTTGGTTTTATCTTTTTTTTAGTGAGAGATTGAGGGTTTGGAAACTGGGTACTGACTTGTTTGTATGCATATAAATTGCATGTATATGAAGATATATAAGCATATACTTTACATAAAATACATGGGTGGCCTCAGAAACCACACTCTTTAGGCTGTGAAAGCTAAGACTGCATGCTGAGAAGGAGTGCAGGCATCAAATGCAGGGGTTTGTGTGAAATTGTCTGGTTCTCCAGAGCATCGGCACCTGATCCAGGGGTACTACTGCAGACCTGAACCCAACCACAGCTGAAGTGGTACACCCTATTTCCTGAGAGTGCTGAGCAGGATTTCTCTCTCATGCTGCAGCAACGAGGCCTGTCATCTCATACCAATAGGCTAAGGCTTGAGGTCTGGGTCTGTCTCACAGATGGAGTTCAAATCTGTCACTTTTCTTCTGTGGGTAGCTGAGAAATGCCAAAGAGCAAGCTGCATTTGTGTGGGCAGACAGGGCAGAATGGGGGAGAATCACCACTCCTGTGGTGCTCCTTCTGTGGTGGTGAGGTTTTTCAGACAGAAATGAAACGTTTCTGGTGCTGAAAAGGATGCTGACAGCCTGCAGTACAGTTCTTCAGCCAGGCAGAAGACCTAAGAATGGGTTTCTCTCTCCTGGAAATATCTGCTTTTGAGTGGTTTGGGAGCATTTGCTTTCCAAAATTAACCGAGGTACATGGGAAATCAAAAGTACTTTGAAGGATGTGTAGTTAAAGACCACTTGAAGGTGAAGAGTTTATCAGGGTCTGCATCCTTCTGTCCTGGCTTCTTTTTGGCCAGGAAGGGCTTCCAGATGAAGCCTCTGAAAAATACAGTCTCTCCCCAGTCAACTCAAGCACAGCCAACTAACAGGGACACACATGTGACTGCATTCCTCTTCACACCGCCTCTTAGAATCATAGAATCATTTAGGCTGGAAAACACCTCTAAGATCATCAAGTCCAGCCATTAACCCAGCACTGCCAAGTCCACCACCAAACCATGTCCCTAAGCACCACGTCTACACATCTATTAAAGATGTTCATGGATGGCGACTCAAGAACTTTCCTGGGCAGCTCTTGTGCTTTTCCTGGGAAGGGTGACCTTCTAAAACACAGAAACTCCTGCTGTCTGGTGCCAATGGGTCCTTTGGTCCTGACAGTGGCCTGCTGTGGAGTTCAGCCCTGCCACCCCCTCTTATTACTGCCTGCTTGAGCAAAGCTGCTGTCTCAGTCCCTCTCAGGCTAGGTGTTAGGATCTGGGGACTATGTCCCTAGTGGGCTAGAATAGCTTGTCTAAAGCCACTCAGTGCCTGAATAAGTTCCCTAAAATTAGATGATGCAAGAACTTTCCTTCATGACTAAACCACTAGTTTGTTGAAAGCTTCCTGTTGTCATCTGTCCTTTGGCAGATGTACTGTGTCAGTGATATTATAGCAAATAAAATGTAGTTTTTATAATTGCTCCTTATATCTAGTAACAGCAGAACTAAATAAAGTCATTGTCTTGGGAAATGGAATAACTTTCAAGGAAAAATACACAAAAGTGGCAGTGTTATTTTTTCCCTGTGCAATCACATTGGCTCGCTTGCTTAAAGTGCTCTAAATGTTTTTCAGTGTGTCTTAAGAGTGCATTAAATGCTACAATTCACTGGAGGTAAACAACACACTTTGTGGGTTCCTCTCCTAAAGTTTGGAGATCTTTTTTTCCCATTTCCTAACTGATTTGCATTTATTTTTAGTACCTTTAAAATGTTATTCGGTTGCCTCTAAAAAAACCTCTCATCTAGTCCTTGAAAGCTTTCAGAAGACAGAATTTATGTTTTCCAGCAAAGCCTGCATAAGGGCGCTGACAAAGCACTTGTTGATACTCCACGCGTGGTGCAACTTTCTTGAAAACACTGGAATTTCTTCACTAAGTGAAGGGCTTGTGCAATCTAAAAAACACCATGGTGTTTTCCTCTTTCCTTTTCTTCTTTGATTCTTGATTTACCAAAGAGGTAACGACATTTCTTCTGCTATTTTCAATCTAGCTGGAGGGATTAGGTCCTGCTAATTCTTCCTGCAAATATTTTCTCATAAGAAGAGTGAAGTTTCCTCTTAGGAGATTTCACCTCTGGCACTACATCACAACTCATAGGAGTTTTTGAGCCAGCTCAAGAGACATACCTGCCTCAGACTTGTGATCGTAGGACCACAGCATATTATATGGTGGATGTAGACAAACCAGAGATGCAGAAATATTGAAAAAAAATCATACAAACCCTCCTCTCCTCCCCCAAAATACCCCATATGGCAAAATGTTCACAGAAAAATACATATCAAACCATAGAAAAGAACCATGTGCATGTTCAAGACAGGTTCATCAGAAGGAAGGACTTGTTTCTTTTAATTTGCTTCAGTAGATTTATCCCTAATTTAGGAAGGTTTCTGCAATTAGATGATGGTCTTTTTTTTATCTTTTTTTTTCTTTTATGTTTTTAATTCATGTGGTTCTTATTCATCAGTGAAGTTAATCATAAAGATCCCTTCAGGCCTAACAGGGTATAATTCAAGTGTTATGATTAATAAAAGATGTCAGAAACCTAAATTTTCAGTAGTAAGATTTAGCTATAATTGTGAAATAAGCATGATAATAGAGAGACACACATGCAGGGCTGCATCCTGTTTTGTTAAATATGAAAGTAAGTTCAGATGTATTACAAGTACACAAAGTGTGTTCAGAACCCATGTGTGATCCATGCTTTGCTTTGAAAATACTATTTCTAGGACTGGCAAATTTATTGATCTTAGAGACAGATCAGTGTTTGTGGAGGTTTTTGAGGCTTCCCAATTTCTTGCACACCTTAATTTGTTTTTCTGTAAATTCAAGCTTCCTCTTGGTGGAGTTGGGACCTGGTTTCAGAAGGGCAAGATCAGTCTCCCATTCCTCTGTAGGATGCCAGAGGGAGGCTGCATCCTAGTGAGTGGGGCACTGGTGCACTTTCCTTCCATACCTGCTGACCTAGGGCATGGGATGCTTCTCTGAACCTCTTTCTTTACTCAGTCTCCCATGACCCTACACAAGCAGCAGTGTGCTCTGCACCAATTGCTCTGACATTTTGCTGAGAAGAGGAAGGGGAGGCAAAAAACATCCTTCTGCAAAGCAGAGTCCAGGTCAGGGAGCCCAAACAGAAATACAGCTGGGAAAGTTGGCTCCGAGCTTGGTCAAACAGGAACGGGGTGGTTATGTGTAGATGGACATAGAAATCTGGGGTAATTGAGGGTAAAACAGTGCTAGTGCCTCTTGATTTGCTTTGCTGTGACATAGGCTTTCTTAGGCACTGATGTATCAGTGAGGAGTTCAGCAATACCATTTGATCTTCATGCACAAAAATAGAATAAATTTTTGTTAGGAAAACAATTTTTTTTTGTGAGTCAGGCAGGAGAACAAACAGAACTTCAGGCCAGAGTGTTAATTCTGACATGATTCCAGTGGCCTAATGATATTTTATTATCTCCACAGTCAGCAGGAGTTCTTTGAACAAAAGCCTTGAAGAAAGCAATAAATCAACTCCAGTTTCACTGTCTTCATTCGTGTGCATGATTTACTTTGTTCTTGGAGGCACAGCTGTCTTAAAGAGTGGTTTGGTGGCTACTGTATCAAGTGATGAGAAGTAGGATGGATAAGAGGAAAGAGATGGAAGATACTTATCAGCCATTCCAAAGACAAGAGCTAAAACAGAAACACTTGAAGGTGCTTGATGTTCCTCAGGAAAAAGAGATATTGATAGGCCATCCACCTGTTACAACACAATGACAGAAGTTTCATACGGCTGACCCAACCCTTAAACCCTCTTTCCAAACCATCTTATAAATTAATTAATTTGTGTGTCTCTCTTAGGCAAGGTTATGCCTTTAATGTAACTTAAATGAGCAGAAGGTTTTCATCCCTCCATATTTACAGAAGTCCCACTCGCTCATAAAAGCAACTCTTCCTGTCTGTGCAAGTCCCAACTCTTCTCCATAGGAAGTACATATAGAGTAAGGAGATCTCTCTATCTTATGCCAAAATCTTAGGAAGAAAGTCTAAGGAAGAAATTCCCTTCCTCTCAAAGAGAATTTATAGGAAAATAATGAGAATTAAATCAGCCTTTCTTTAAATTAAATTCTCAAGCTCTGATTGTTCTTGCATGCTGAGATAAGGAGCTCTCTGCTGACTATATGTGAAGCTGAGGGAGATGAGAGTGTGAGAGCATATAGGGCACAGAAAGAAGAGGGCCTAAATTGCTTTGCATCATTTAGGGGCCCTATGCCCCTAAACTGCACTGTAAGCTTAGGAGATATCTACATCTTAATGTTCGTCATTTCTGACTTATTGGCCGATGCAATTAAGAACATAAAGTATTTCTGTGTATTTCTGTGTAAAAGTAGCCCACATCCTAGGAAGTGACTTTCTGGACAGATGGATTTTTAGGTCTCCAGATCCGTAGTGCAAGATTGCTCAATTACGCTCACCATCATGCTAAGTTTTATACAAGGCAAGGCACCACCTAAAATGTACTTTGGTTTCATTTTAATATTTTGCCATGTTAATTAATATATAAGATTAATTTATGCTCATTTTACCACTCAGGGACCATCTGTTTTTAATTTAATCTTAGAAATTAGGCACAAAAGCTAAATTAGACACAGTTGGTAAAGTAATTCTTGGTTAATTGTTAAGCAGACGTGAATGCCCAGAAATGAGAGACTTTCAGTATAATAGTTATCTAAGCTTTGAAGGCCCAAGTTAAATCTTAACTAAATGCAGCTTTTTCTTACAAAGGATCAGAAAATGTAGAAAGAAATCAGGATTTAATACACAGCAGAATTATACTCTGAACAGGGGTGTTTTCATTTAACTTAAGTTGAAAATTATAAATTTTATTGGAAAATAATTAAATTCATTGAGAACTAAATTCTAAATTCTCTCATTACTCTTTAATTTTAAAATTGGAAGTATCATAATGTAAATTGATTTGGTATTACTTTACTTACAGGATAAATTTTAATTTCTGTATACACATTGCTTGAGATTGTCACTCAAGTGAACAACAAGGGGAAAATTCCTTAGGAAAATTTAAAATCCTGAAGGACTCTGTGTGTGTGTGTGTGTGTAAGAAAGTAATTTTGACCCTTTCCCTTCTCTTATTAGAAAACAAGTTTCATAAAGCTTATGATCAGCAAAAATAACTTATGCTAATAAAAGTAATGAAACTGTAGTTTTGTGAGGAGCACTAGAGATGGACATATACTATGTGGTTGGTTTAAGTGGAGCAAATTATATTTATATAAATGCAAATATGGCAGCAAATGGAAAGATAAGTTTAGATTTAAGAATAACTATTTCTGTATTAGCAACTTCAAATAAAATATTATAAAATATTATTTTATAATATTATTATAAAATAAACTTAATTTTAAAGATATTATTAATTTTCTTAGTTCTACATGTTTCTACATGAAATTTTCTGAAGCAACTAAGAATACAGTAAGTTTTGTTTTTACCAAAGGAGCAACTGTAGCGTTTTGTGGATTTTGCAAAGTTTTCCTGAAACCCTTAGCTATTTTTGATTCACCATAAGTTGGTTTCCCTGGAGTAATATTACAGAAAAAGCCTGTGAAGTAAATGTGACAGCTCTCAAAGTACAGAATTGTCTGCAAACTACAGAACAATTTTTCACCCTGCTTTAAAATCGTTTTTTCAAGGTGAAAATTTAACTTTTGTACTTCTCTGTTCTTGCAGGAAATAAAAATGTAGCATTTTGTTTAAGTAGGATGTACATAAACGTTCACATTAGCTCAAGTTCTTCCAGAGCCATTAATGTTTTCCAGAAAAAAAAGTAAAGAAAAAGAAAACCCTGGCAATGCAACCGAGGAGGAAATACTTCAACGCTACTGTGCATTTACAAATAATCTCCACCAGATGGCACAAAGAAACAAATTTAAGTCAACCTTGGCATGGACCGTTTTGTGATCACACGGAACGGGGCTAGGGAGAAACAAAAGGAAAACTTTAGATATAGAATATTCAGAGCTCACAGGTATAGGAAATAATTCTCATATCAAAGAAACTGATGAAGGAAGACATCATAAACCGTTTATTCACTAGTGAAAGGAGAAGAAAATCCTCAGAAACCTTTCTGATTGGTGGTGATTTTGAGATAGATTTTCAGGTAGTCTCATTTGTTAAATGTGTATACACCAATCCACATTTAATCGAAAAGAGTCTAGATTTCACTAGAAGAAATGGAATTAGTCATCTGGAGCTAAAATATTAACACTGAATATTATAGAAAAATATAAAGTACATATAAGAATTCTTTTGACAGCTCTTGCAGCTGCACTTTAAATATAAAGCCAACTAACCTTTGCCCTTAAATCTTGCCTGAAACCCTGGATGCTTAGAGACCCCCCATCTGTCCAAGGATTCTCAACATCATGAGTTTCATTTGCCTGTTTGAATAGCTCAGAGATATTTGGTCCTATAATGCAAAGAAATTAGGATGGTCTCTGATTCTACCTATATCAGAATAATTATTATTAATTTAATTCTTTCATTCATTCTCACTGGGCTAATAGTTCTCTACCACAGTAAAATGATTGATGGATGAAATCCTTCATGTTTGTGAATTGTGTAAATTTTGCAGATGTCCTTATCAAGCAATAAGGACATAATAGTAGAATTTTGTATATGTCTCAGTCTCCAGCAGTGAAAAACAGATTTTTTTTGACTTCTCTTACAAAACAAGCTCCTGCTGGTATGTGGAGTGAGGGGAAAGGGATTTGAAACATCAGTGAATTACATGCAGAATTATTTAAATGCAAATAAAGAGTAGATACATACACATGGACGTACACAGTTTGTTCTGGAGAGTTTCCTGGGTGGCTTATTAGTCTTCAAATGTCATGACACATGCTGTTTTCATGGATGTGTCAAACTATCAGCTGGATGTGGCTGGAGCAGCAGTTGCAATTTCAAATGTATTGTTCCCCTCTGATTGCCCTAATTATACAAGCAAAAGGGCCGGACTGCAGTAACTTCATTTGCACTTCAGTCCTCATGTGGTGCCATCTCCCCCACGCAGACAGAGATGGTGTCCAGCTGCGTCAGGGGATCGCAATCCGGCTCCCTGATGCCAGCCAGACGTAAAAGGCACTTCAGCAGCGCTGCCAGCTGGGCTTATTTAAACCCCATGCTTCCTTCCAAACTGAAGAACACTCATTTCAAGATAGTCTTTTATAGACTGTTTTGGGTCCTGCTATTTTGTGATCAAAGCACAGTCGGTAGCACTGTGAGCTGTCCCCAAGCTGTGAGCAGTTCTCAAATCCCGCTTGGAGCCAGTCTTCAGTACCTTATTTAAACTGTACTGCCCTGGTATCAGTAAAAGCCAACAGGGCTATACATGGAGTTAAGGCAATGCTCAGACTCTTAGATACCACCAGTTAAATAGAAGATAGCATGACCTAGAATTCAATCAGTAAAAAATGTCTGGTTAGGTGTGTTGTTTTGGAAAATTATATCATACAGCCTTACCTTAGGAGAGAATTGGTGAAATAAACAGTTGTTTCTTTAGCTGAAAGTTGGAATTACAAATGTACATGGTTTGGAGGTACAAAATGTACTTGTCAAAACCAATCAAACATAAATCTGAATTTTTAGGTGTTTTTCTTGTCCCTGGATGCATGGCAGAGACTATTCCACTCCATCTGGCAGCTGAAAAACAAACAGTTAAGATCATTCATTTGTTGGAAACCAGCTGAGTATTGTAATTAGTCTTACTTGGCACTCACAAGTGTTGCACGCATTTGGTCAATTCTACTTTAGTGAATAGAATTTCCTCGGCAATTTTCAACTATCTTAATCACAGAGCACGTACACAGACACATGCACATACGCATATGTGCACAGTTTGTATATTCCTATGCAGTTGAGATTAACTGACTTTAGTGTCATTTGTAAGGTTCCTGTTTCAGAAATGCTAACTTTTGGCAGGAAGTCTCAAGCAAATATTACTGCTTGGTTTGTAGGAGAATGAAATGAAAGCAGAAATCTTTCCTGGTTTTCATCATGTAAAGCAACTTACACATTAGTGCTGATAAGTCAGCACAGCAATTAATCTCTTTTCCTAACAAGTCTCTTTGTCATCCTTCTGGTGGCTCAATATGTGTTTGAAATCTTCAGAGATTGACAGTAGCTTTCTTTAATGCAGGGGAACATCTTTTTTGAACAATATGGAGCTGCCATTTCTAACTTGTCTTTATCTGGCTGCCCTGTTGGAGAAAATATCTGAGCAATACAAAGGACAATACTGGGTGTACAGACAGCATCCCTGAAGTATTTTTAAATTATGTATGTCTGTAGTGGTTCCAACATGTCATCAAAAAACACAGTAAATGGTACAGGACAGTGACCAGAGGCTACCATTGTTTCAAAAATCACAAATGGAGACAGGGATGTATTACTTCATACTTTTGAAGTAACGCAAAAAAAAGGCAAAGAATAAAATGAAGAGTCAGTAATACTATTACCTGGAAAGAAAACCAAGACCATAATATATTATTTTGGCATTCATGCATTTATGTTTTCTAAGATTTCTTATGCTTTAATGGAGAGAAACTGACATACACCAGCATGTGTGTAATAAGAGTGGTAAAATAATGCTCAGCACTGCTTGAAAAATCTGAAATCTATCTTTTTTCCAGTAATTTGAGAGCTTCTCAAGCCAAAGTCATAACATTTCAAATATTTTGTAATAGTGTGAGAAAATGGAGCAGATACTTCGCTGTTTTGCGGACAGCATGGACTGACGCAATTTCCATCATCTGCTGACTGTGAGTCGCTTAGCAATTCTGAAACTGTAATCCCCAAAATAAATTAAGGATGTTAACTGCATACAAGAGGACAAGTCTGCTCTTAACAATATGAAACATCAAGCACAGTTTAGAAATGGGGCTTAAAATTATCCTGCATAAATCTGAATTTATCTGTCCTCTCCTTTAACAACAGATGGTCCAGAGTCCCCATTTCTTTTTCATGGGCTTCTTCACTCTCTCAGTCTCACCTCATTTCCTCAATTCAGGAACTTTGTTTCTGAGGATTAGCAATACACTGGAGATAACACATTCATGGCTGGGGGAGATAATTATTATGGGGAAGAAAAGGAGAATTTGGGTGGCAAGTCCTTTGACTGGAATTCTATGACAAGGTTTCAGTTATCTGGCTATAAGCCACAGACTGCATTTCCAGAAAGGACTGTACAATTTGCATTAATGTTATATGCTTAAGGGACCTATTGCCATTCTGGACTGCATCTAACTGAAGACATAAAGTATCTGTAATGACTTTTGCGTACCATCAAAGTATGAAGACATAAAGTTTCTGCATAGATTTTTACCTATGTGGATGCAAAATATTTTAGCTGGAAACTAAATGTTATTCTGAACAGCCAGTAGTCTCAGCTCTAGCTCATAAACCTGAAATATTTTCAGTGGCTGTGTAGTAACGGACCTTAGTCAGAGCTCTGTGGTTCTGAATGAAGCATCAATTATAATTAGAGCTTTTAGTCTTCCCTGGCATTATTGAAATACAGCTTTCTTTTTGCACTTCTCTGAGTGACATTTCAGGTAGGTATTAAAGAACTTCCTTTCATGGGGAATGCCTAGGACATGGAGAACTCAGGAGATGCGTATTTTTTCCACCTCTGCCACTGTCCTTCTAAGTGACCTTCAAATATCTGTGGGGAAACTGAACAAATGCCAGATGACCTTCATCATGAAGTGTTTTAAGATCAGTTAAAAGTTCCACGTGTTACTGTCACTGATGCAGATTTCAAAGGTTAAACATTTGGTATATGAGACTGCAGTTTTTGTAACCACAGTTACAAATAAGGAATCATCAATGACCCAGATGGGGTCATGGGGTCCTGTGAGACTTTGAAGGAAACTTGAAACACAGCATTTGGCACAAATATTTAGAAGACAGGCAAATGCTGAAAATGACAGGTCTCCTCTGCAAGGTGATCTGTAGAGCAAGAAGGTTTAGTGCAAAGACAGGTGTGATTTATTTTGGCCGAGTACCAACACATAACCCTCAGAGCTCAGCCGGTAGCTCAGCTTTAACAAGCAGGGGGCCTCTGTTCCCAAACTGGCAACTCAGGCTGATTTTACTGGGTAGTCGGCTCAGGATAGGGCTGTCATATCTAAACCCCTGCTCCTGTCATTTCTCAGCTCCTACAAGCAGATATACATATTCACTAAGTAGGCCAAGGCAGCTACACATTTTCCCTATCCTTAACAGATGATTTTAGAATATGTCCTTCTTTTTCTGTTATGTAAGTATTTCTTGGGGTGTTTTGTATATACTACCCCAAGCCAAACAAGCAGTTACACAATCTGTTGGGAGCAAAAAAACCCCAAAACAATCTTGTATGAATTTATTTATTGCTCTCTTACAGTTCATTTCCAGAGTATGAGAGCATAAAGGTGATGTAAAAGGACACTTCTCAAATTACCCTGAGAGGATTTTGTTAACAGCAACCAACCAAACTGAAGAGATAAAAACAAATACTCAGTGATGTCTGCCTGATGATATTCTGCTTCTACTAGCATGTGAAATAGGAGGTGGAAGGAATTAACCTAGAAGAGGAGGAATGACAGCAGATGAGAAATGAAGCAAAGCTACAAGTACTCAGGCTTAGCTAGCAGCATACGTTGGCTGAGAATTAAAAAGGGACGTGGGCATTTCAGAAAGCTTGGCAATATAAAATCTGAAGATTTGTCACCCATCTCTTTAGGGAGTGGGGTTCAAAATGTGGGAGTAAGTGCTCAGATGTCTTACAATCTAGATAAGAAAAATTAAATGCCTGGACTGTAATACCCAACAGGAAGCCCCAGGTATATATGAAATCCTGTCTCAATGTGGGCCAAGATACTTGTGTAAGATTCAGTATCTCTGTGTAACTGGAATTAAGAAATTGGCTTAGGAAGCCAGAGCCTATTTCTGTTAAACCGTCTGTGATAATGGAGGGATTTTGTCTATGTCTGTACTACTAAGTAAAACAGCCCAGAACAGCCATTTGACCAGAGGAGCATGAGGCATATCACAGCATGCATTTGTTTGGCTAACCTCTTTTATTATATTTCTTTCCTGAAAAAAAAAAAAAAGAAAAAAGGAAAAGAAAAAGAAAAAGAGAAAAAGAAAAAGAAAAAAGAAAAAGAAAAAGAAAAAGAAAAAGAAAAAGAAAAAAAGAAAAAGAAAAATCTATTTTAACCATTGGAAAACACATCTGGATTATTTTAGACCTGAACCTGAGAAATCCCAGCTTGGTCAAAAGGTGACAGGGAACATGCTAGCACATAATGGGTATAGATAATTAAGGTCAAATGCATACCAGACCCATGCCATTTATTTCTCTAAATATATCTAAAATACTTGGTAAGAGAATAGGAGATCTGTTTTTGGGAAATATTTGGCCAGCAGGGATTTAAACACTGTTCAAAACTCAACAAGGGGGTAATAGCTAAAAGGCAGTCAGGCTTTCTTTAGTTTGGTGCTTGATGCTGCATACAAAGCAGCATAAAATATATAGTTACAGAGCGTCAAAAGGAGACCAGGGGAAAGAAGGTCAAACTCTCCAGCTAAAGCAACCAACTGGAAGGTAGCTACCCCCCTCTAAGCACTGTTAAGTTTTTTTAATTTAGACATTTCCTGGTTAAAAACATTGTAGAAATTAGGGTTTCAGGAACTAGGACCTCAGATTTCCCCATTGCTCCAACTGTATTTCAATTCATTCTTGCATGTCTACATTTAATTTCTGAAATAAGAGGAGCCTGCTCCTGAAGGGTGTATTCCATTTTATGTCTCACTGCATTCTCTCATTCCTTTTACTTTCAGAAAGTATATCAAGAGTAGGTAGTTAATACAGTACAGAGCATTTTCAGAAATAAATATGTCATCACAAGGAATCCAGACCTTAAATCTTTAGTGTCTGGAAAGAATGAACAGTTTTTACAAAATCATATACATATACATATACATATACATATACATGTGTTTTTATATATATATGTGTGTGTGTGTACATTTTGAATGAGAATTTCTAGAATTACTCATAACAGCCCACTTCTCCATTTAGTGTTCAGTCCAAATCTCACTCATCTTTATAGAAAGTATTTCCATTGATTTCTCTTGTTGTGGTATCACATTGATGGGATTCAGTCAGGCTCACTTAAAATGGCAAAAATTTCTGCTCTCATACTCTGCATTTTGGAGACTGGCTTTTTTGGTTGTTTTTTCTGACAACTTTAGGTCAGCCACATCTGCTCCTGCATTTAAATGAAAGTTTAAGATGTTTCTCTGTTTGATAAAAAACTGTTTTCACAGTTTATGTAGGCTTCACTCTTCTGCAAATAATTGTTTAATACAGTTAGTTCTGTTTTATCTGTCACTGATATTTTTATCTGTTTTGTTCTACAGTCCTTTATGATGTGCTATGCATGAACATAGTTTCGTAAATGAAGATTGATTGCTCAATATTTTTCATTAAATAAGACATGGTCTTCAAAAGAGGTTTCATAAATATAAACATAAATATAAATAAAAATAATAATGGTAATATCACATATCTGCTTGAATTTAGTAGAACTGTTATTCTTTTCCAGTGCTTTGTACACATAACATGAATTTTGGGTTCATCAGATATATGTAGGGAAACAGTTTAAAAATGTTGGTTTTCTTCCTTAAAGGAAGAAGGTTTAAGTGTTAAGGGAAAACTTGGTTTTCAAGGAGGTTCTTTTTTTTAAAAATTCTTTTGTGTTTCTTTTTTAATTACTTCTGTTGCTGCTGATACTAATCAGCTTGTTTTGCATCATGCTAAACAGCACAGCTGGAGAATTTGCTCACTGATTGAAAGTATCATGTGAGCATAGAGAGTGGGCACCAGTGGGACTGCAATGGAAATGACTGCAAAGAGATTTCAAAGGTATTATAAGAAGGAAACAATTTTTTTGGCATTTGGGAATCCTTGAGGAAGGGAAAAAAGAAAAAAAAAAAACAGTGTGGGAAGATTAGAAAAGGAAAAATGTATCTGAGGAATAAGAGCAAGAAAGGGAGGGTATTTGTTTATGCCTGGACAGTCAAGTTAGCAAATGTAGCTCAATGGCTGTGGAAGCAGCAAATCCTTTATTAAAGGTGGAAAACTTCCATAATGACCAGACAGAAAAAAAAAAAGAGAGAGAAACATAGGAATGGATTGCAAAACAGTAATTTGAATTTATCCCTGTTGTAAACTGTTATAAAACCCACAGCAGAATTAAAGTTCCTGCTGTTCTAGAAATAACACCTGTGTTTCACAGGCAGTGAATTGTACCATAGGGCTGTAGGCAGTAGGCCTGTCTGGAGCCAGGAGTGACTCCGTCTTAAGGCAACAGCACAACATGCACAGAGAAAACAGAAAAATAGTACTTTAGTTACCTTCTTTTAGACCTGTACAGCTGTTTTTCTATATTTCTATTGTATCCATTAATGTTACTTTATAACACCAGCTCCTGCCTGAGTCCACTGTCACAGTCCCTCTTTCTTGACAGAAGTGTACTGACAACTGTACAAAGTAAGTTTTTGCAATATCTATGTGTTTGAGGCACAAGGAAAAGTACTAGAAAATAACACAAAGGAAAACTGAGGGGAAATCTAGGGAAATTAACTGTAGTTTCTTTCATACAGGAGACATCAGTAAGACTACCCATAATTCACATTTCTTGACATTTCCTTTTGCAGGTTTCTGTTTTCATTTTCTTTTAACTTTGCCAGACTTAGACTGTGAAGGCTGAACTTTCCTTACCAGCTGCTGGGGATGGAATGCTTTATTTTATTCATAAAATTTTAACATTAGGGGTTTTTTCCAGCTTCTGACAATGAAAGAACGGGAAGAGGGAGGTCTTTTCTGTGGTAAGGAACTTTGATGCTTGGCACAAAAACTGAAAAGCTGGTCAGGTCCAGTTGTTCTGTCAAGGATGAATATTGCACTATCCCTGAGAGAAACTGCCTAAATTTGGCAGATTCTCAAGGCTTTGAAAAAATCTCCCCTTGCATGTACTCCACAGTGGCTGGGGTGGATGCAGATGCTGCAGCTCCCATCTGTGTGTATCTCCACCACAGCTGCCTGGGCTGAACCCAGTTGATCTTTTGCTGCTGCTTCGGTCTCCTGGGAGGCTGTGGGGGCCTCTCCTCCATGAATGCACTGTGCTTCTGCTGCTGCCCCCTAAGTAGGAAGGACAGAGAGATTTAATTAAAAAAAAAACAAAAACAAAAACAAAAAACCAAAAAAACAAACCAAACAAGTGAAAAATGCTGGAAACATCTGGGATATCAGGAAGAGTAGATAAGGGTAAGGAGCTTGGGAAGAGCAGCCCATGTCAGGGAACTTTGGAAGGTTTAGGAGACTTGAGGATGAACAGACTAGGAGCAAGGGATGAAAATGAAAAGTGGAATTGGGAGGTAGGAGACAGAAATCCAATTAAGAGCTAAAGAAAAAGTAGGATACCATGCATTGAGGGACAAAAAGGCTTCAGGCAGAGGAAGGGATAAAACTCCCTCTCCACAGTCTCAAGTGAATTGTGTAAACATGGAAAGATTGGGTCAGGACTCTGGGGAGAAACTAGAAAGAAAAGTTTGAATAAAAGGAAGTTGGTGTTGCACTGAGGATCCCTAAAAACAGATTTGGAGTTGTAATGCAAACAGATGTGTATTGATTGGTATGAAAGCCTCGAACACCTGCACTGGAGGAACCCAAAAAGAAGGGGTCAGATCAAGGGAGTACATAAAATCCCCTGTTACAACCACTTCCAAGAGAAAGACAGGTTATAGTTGTAGGCAATTCCCTTCTAAGGGGAACAGAGGGCCTAATATGCTGACCAGGCCTGGGTCAAGAACATCACCAGGAAACTTCCTAGCCTGGTGAAGCCCTCAGATTACTACCTATTACTGATCTTCCACATAAAGGAAACAATATAGAAGTGATTTCTTGAGGAAATAGTGGGAAACCGAATCTGAATCATCAACTTTCATATCAATCTTCACAATAGGATTTTAATTTTTTTAAAGGCTTTAGTAATTAATCGCTCTTCTTTTTATTGTGGGCATTATTTAACCATATAGTTTCACTAGTGAAGCAAATAACTTGCTGGGCTTGGGAGCCAGAGGCTTATTTGCCAGAAGAAATAAATCTAAAAACTACAGAGCAAAGTTTATGAATATAACACACTGAGGGATTAAAGGACAAACTTTTCTTTTAATGTACACAAACATAGCTATTTTAATATCTGTCTTGCAGCTCATGTACTAACAAGAGCATTCCCAACAATGTAGCATAATAAGCAACAACTTCTCTCTCAGTCCAAATGCTCCCCGGGTTTTGGGTGTACAGTTTTGGCCTAGCAAAAAGGTCACCTTTTAATTTTTGCACTTGAAATCATGGAAAACATAAAGAAAAAAAAGGAAATAC
Source organism: Eulacestoma nigropectus (assembly GCA_013397775.1). Classification (NCBI taxonomy): domain Eukaryota; kingdom Metazoa; phylum Chordata; class Aves; order Passeriformes; genus Eulacestoma; species Eulacestoma nigropectus. The sequence continues at coordinate 1,014,073 of VZTE01002113.1, forward strand.
AGAAAAATGGAGCTTGAGAATGAAACACTTCATCAAATAAATAACATGTCAGACCTTAGAGTCCACTGACTGTGGAGAATGTTAACGGCATTGGCTATACTAGCATTCAACCAGCAGGCAGATTTCTTACAAATATGATCTTTCAGCTATTTCATTAACCTCACACTCCCACACACAAAATTGAATCTTAAAGGTCATGTTTAATGTGTTCAGTGTTTTCAGATCATTCTAATTCCAAAGCTCAAGCTTATTCTTGTAGAGTAACTCTCTTTACTAAATTTCAACCTTGAATCTTTTATGCTTTAAATATATTTTTATTAGACTATTTCATTTTTGTTATAAAGGATTCATATTTTCTAATTTTATGGTATGATTTCCTATTAATTTCTTGGTTTTCTTTGAGATGTCAAGAATAATTTCTTTTTTATAGACAAAGGAAGTAATTTTAGGAGGAATCCATCACAGTTAGTAACAGTGACTGTTTCTATAAGTAATGCACAGATATTTTTGATATACATAGCAGTGCATGATTGAAATTTATTAGTGTTTTATTTTTTACATAAATGTGTTGGGTTTGCATGGCAATATTTTGGTAGCAGGAGTGTTACATGCGTGGGTCCTGTAAGAAACTGCCAGAAGCTTTCCACATGTCTGGCAGAGACAATGCCAGCCTGGTCCAAGGCGGACCTGCTACTGTCCGAGGCTGAGCACATCATCCGCAGTGGTAATGCCTCTTGGATAACAGATTTAAGAAAGGGAAAAAACCCTGTGCAACAGCAGCCACAGAGCAGAGTGGAAATATGTGAGAGAAACAGCTCTGTGGACACCAAAGTTGGTGAGGATGGAGAAAAAGGAAGCACTCCAAGTGCCAGATCTGAGATTCTCCTGCAGCCTGTGGTGCAGCCCATGATGAGGCAGCTGTGCCCCTGGAGGGCCACAGGGGAACAGAGAAACACCTGCAGCCTGTGGAGGACCTCACCCTGGAGCAGCTGGATGCCCCTAGGAAATTGTGACCCTGTAAGAAACCAGCACTGAGCAGGCTCCTGGCAGGACCTGTGGCCTCATGGAGAGAGGAGCCCATGTTGGAGCAGGTTTGCTGGCAGGACCTGTGACCCTTTGAGGGACCTACGTTACAGCAACATAATCCTGAAGGACTTCGCTCTGTGGGAGTGGCCAACACTGGGGCAGGTTGTGAAGAACTGCAGCCCATGGGAAAGAGTAGGGGAAGAGTGTGAGGAGTCTTTCCCCTGATGAGAAAGGAGCAGCAGAGACAATGTATGTTGAACTGATCACACCCTCCATTCTAATCTCTCTGCCCTGGGGCAGAGTCAGAGGGAGAGAAAATTGGAAGAAAGAAAGGGTGGGGGGAAGGTGTTTTTTAAGATTTGGTTTTACTTCTCAGTACCCTACTCTGATCTAATTGGTATTAAATTAATTTACCCAGGACGAATGTGTTTTACTAATGGTGGTAATGGATGAGTGCACTGTCCATGTCCTTATCTTAACCCATAAGCCTTTCGTTATATTTTCTCCTCCTTACCCTGTTGAGGGAGTGATAGAGAGGCTTTGGTGGACACCTGGCATCCAGCTGGAGTCAACTCAACACAATAATCTAACCCTTGTCTTCTTCTTCCCTTTCAAATTGTCTCAGTGATTTTCAAATTGATGCCCACCTGATATTAAGTATTCTGACACCTGAGACTTCAAAGATATTTTAGTGCCAAATTCAAATGAATGAAAGTGATTTCCCCAAACTCAGGTTATTTTGTTGAGAATGGTAAATGGTCATTGCCTACATTTCACTTGTCTTTTTAGGCTGCCTTAGTCACAGGTTGCAGCCTACCATCACTTATCTGTTCAAGCAAATGAACAAGATGCTAGTGAGCTAGGTAAGTAGGACTTGCTTTCTGCTTTGACTTCATTACCTATTTGTTTAAATTATGGTGCTTTTATTTATTTCTTTATTTTAAATTAATGGACTTTATCTTTTTGGTCTTAATTTTTTCAGCATAAGTGTGTGCATCAGAATATGTTTATTTACTCACAATCCTAATAGTAAGAATGCAGAATAACTGTTACTAGAACAAAGCAGATTTTAAATAAAAGAATTGCAATTAACTCAGCTTATTGTTTTGTAAGATGTTTTGTGAAACTGACTGAAGGGAAGAAAGTAGTTAAAGCAACAAGGCAGCCCTCTAAAGTCATATGGTCGAGGGCACAGATTCTTACCAATTTATGGAGGAAATGTAAGAAATGCAACAAGAAAATAATTTGGCTGAAGTCAAGTATTTAAACTGGAGTGGACATTAAGGATGAGTGCAACAACATAGAAAGGCAAACTCATAAATAAACAGCTAACAGAATGATTCACCTGGAAGGGACACTGGCTGCAGCAAGAAATGGTGTAGAAGGATATTAGGATCAAGAGGAAAATCAACACAGAAAAAATCTCTACTACTTATTGTGAGAGGATAGCTATAAATAGATGATGTTAAGAAGGAACTGTTAAACGTCTTTTTAGCATGCAAACAAGTGATAATCACACCGTTCCACTGACAAAGGGAAAGATCTCAATATTTGAATGTAGGAGAAATATTGACTCAGTGGAGGGCCTTGAAGATGATTTGGGAGTTGGAGTAAAGGGCATCTGAGCAGGAATTGGAGTGTTTAACATGCAGAAGAAAAGGGTAAAAGGGGTTCTAACTACAGTCTTAGAGAGAAGGTGGAGCCAGATTCTTCTCAGGATGCAAAATAAGAGGATAAGGCCCCAAAGGTCAAGAGTTTAAATACAAGGAATTATACTTGCTCTGAAGGAAAAAATGACTCGCCACAAGAGGTTGCCCAGGAGCTTTCTACCTTGTTTCTTGTTTTTGTTTTCCTGTCCTCATACAGCTGTGGTGGGACAGGAAATCTGCTGAGTACTCAGAGCTGATATAGCAGTCACAGAGCTAAGCTTTGAGCAATAAAGAAGTGCAAATTATCTGAAAAAATAGAGCCTGCAAGTCTTATTATTGCACATTATTGTAGAAATAACTTTAGCTGTTTACGCTTCTTAGTATTTGAATGTATTTTAGCTGTGATTATGTTGTAACTTTATCAACAATTACAATAGCTTTTCTGAAGTCACAATGTTATTTATTTATTGCTATTACTGGGGCATAGAGTGTATCATGATGTCAGGTTTTGGGAGTGCTGACTGCTGAGGTGCTCCATTACCACTAGAGTGGCCATAAATGGACTCCAGCAGTAGGATGTGGGACAACCCAAAGTTGCTGTCAGGACATGCAATCAGTCTTGTTCTTTCTGCCATGTTAGAGTACTTTGGGGAAGAAAAAGACCCACAAGAAGTTGCTATTTATATTTTCATTAAGTTTGCACTTTCTCAGCAAATGCTGAAACATTTGGCTTCGTATGTTTGACTACGTCTGATATTGTAACTTTTGCTACTGTCCTACAGGGACCCAAGATGTGATGAACTGATACAGATTTTTGACTCTTCCAAGGAGCTTCAGCTGAAAATCGAAGTCAAGTCCTCAGTTAGTATATAAGTAGTAATGGTCTGGTTTGTGTCTGATGGACTTATAGGTAACCACTTAAGGAATGAGTTCAAGTAAATGTAACTTCATAAACCCAAAACCATCTCAGCTACTTCTCAGACAGAAATGGTACTGCCTCAGCAGTACATCAGTGTTCTGCTATCCAGAAGGGACTAATTTTATAAAAGGTTGTCGTACAAATTATACAAGTACTTTTGTTTTAATCTATGATTCACTTCAGTGCTAAGGAATCTGATTCATCTGTTCAAGTCAATAGAAAGATTCACAATGACTTCAAAAAGAATTGGAATAAGCAGCAACTCGAACAAGTCAGAGGCTGGCTTTCTGTTCAAATCTTAGCTGTTTACATTTAAAATAAGTTAATGTCACCCTAGTTTTACCCACAATGGACCAAGGCTGGCAAAACATGGAAGTGTTTAAACTTTGTTGTATCCATGGACACCCGTATCTCTGTATATGACCCTTTCTTGTTTCCCTCAAACTGAAGTATTCTGACATTATTCAGGACATCTTAGTGAGGTCCCAAGTATTTTTAAGTACATATGTAATCCAGTCATGTTTCCAGCAATGTCTCACCAACTTCTTTTCCATGAAGAGGTGTTCTTGTGGTGACCATATGCTCTCAGATGCTTCCCTGTCCAAAGTATCTGAAAATGAAGATGTTAGGAGAGGTAATCTTGTATCTTTTCCTCTCATGCTATGATGTATGCAAACACAAAATTACTAAAACTGCACAGAAACTGGGATAATAAGAGCTGCAGAAATCTCTTTCTTTCTGGAGCTTTCTTCTGTTCAGAGTTGACTATGGTTAATCTGAACAGTTTTATGCTGGGACATAAGACTGGAGCTAGAGCCCTCCTCTCATGGTGGCTGCTGCTTAGATCTGGAAGAAAATGGCAGGTCACTGGTTCTAAGGGCTGTTGCAGATGAAGTAATGAATCCAACAGTAGCAATTTAATTTCTGTGGAGTCCACAACTATCACTTTTGATTTCAGTTTTACTGATTTCCTGCTTCTTTCTTTCCAGACACAGCATTTGTATGGATTGCATAACATTTCACAGAAGTTATGTTCCTTTTCTTCAGAGATAGAGTAGTGTAGTGGAGTGACCCTGACTGAACGCCAGGCAGCCACCAAAGCCTCTCTATCACTCCCCTCAACAGCTGGACAGGGGAGAGAAAATATAACAAAGAGTTCATGGGTTGAGATAAAGACTGGGAGAGATAACTCTCCAAATACTGTCATGGGTAAAACAGGCTGAAATTAGAGATATTAACTGAATTTATTGCTGACAAGATCAGAGCAGGATTATGAGAAATAAAAACAGACCTTAAAAAAAAAAATCTTTCCCCCACCCCTCCCTCCTTCCCAGCCTCACCTTCTCCCTGCTGGCAGCCCAGGCAGAAGACAATGGGGGTTATGGTCAGTTCATCACACGTTGTTTCTGCTGCTGGTCTGGGGGAAGAGTCTTTCCTCTGCTCCAATGAGGGTCCCTTCCATGAGAACAGTTCTCTGTGGACTTCTACAACCTGAATCCATCCCACGGACAACAGCTGTCCATAAACTGCTGCAATGTGGGTCACTCTTCCACGGGGTGCAGTTCTTCAGGAATAGCCTGATCCAGTATGGGTCCCCCATGGGGTCACAATTCCTACTGGGAAGCCTGCTCCAGCGTGTGCTCCTTTCTCCGTGGGCTTCCCTCAGGGTCACAGCCTCCTCTCAGTTATCCACCTGCTCTGGTGTGGGTCTCCTCCAGGGACTGTAGGTGGATCCCTGTGGATCTTCATGGACTGCAGGGGCACAGCTGCTTTATCATGGTCTGCACCACGGGCTGCAGAGGAATCCCAGCTCTGGTGCTTGGAGCACCTCCTGCCCCTCCTTCTGCCTGAAGGACCACACACTGACCTTGGTGTCTGCTCGCTCTCACATGTTCTCACCCCACCTTCTCTGGCTGCAATTACGCCTGCACAATAACTTTTTTCCCCATTCTTCTTGAATCTGTTATCACAGAGGCATTACCACCATTTCTGATTGGTCCAGCCTTGGCCGCTGGCAGGTCCATCTTGGAGCCAGCTGGCATTGGCTCTGCTGGACATGGGGAAAGCTTCTGGCAGCTTCCCAAAGGAGCTACCCCTGTAGATCCCCCACTACCTAAATCTGGCCATACAAACCCAAACCAAGTAGACCACTTTCACTTAAAACCTCTCTAGAATGATAAAAGGGAGATACTCTTACAAAATGATCCAGCATATTCTGAACATCTGCCTAGCTACAGGGTGCATATAGCATAGGTAGGCTGTAACCTGCTCCAGATCTGCTTCCAGATTTCTATTTAACTGGGGGTTAACGTAAGGCGAGCCTGTGTTCCAGCCACCACGCACCTTCTCTGAGCCGGCTTCAAGTAGAACTTGATATAATAAATTTTTCTGAAAACATTGCCCTGTGCAGGGAAACCACACTTGGACAAAGAACATGAAGTGTTACAAAGATTGCCCTAAAAATTAAAGGTTTGTTTTGAACCCTCGTATGCTAGAAGTTTGAGGAGGAGTAGTGCAGAAAAAAGAAAGGCTACTTTTAGGTTGTACAAACCCAGAAGATTTGGCCTTCATTGTCTAGTCCAGACCCTGAGATGAAGGATGACAACATTAAACTTGTTGATTACTTTCTCAGGGTCTATATTAAGACTGGTAAGTTTTTTTTCTGTCCTTGGCCAGAAAGAAGGTGGGCTTATAAACTCAGCACTTGAATGTTCATAAACCTTTTAATTCCAGCCCAAAGGTATTAATAATCAATACATTTGTATTTACTCTTAAGAAAACCTTCACCTTTGTTCTTGAGACCTTCACCTTCCTGCTCTTCCCGCTTTGATCCCCTGGACTAGACACAGAAATCAATCAGGCTTATCTCTCAGCCTTTATGCTGCTAAATTTGAGTAGAAGCCAAACCTTTTTGTGTGTGTGTGTGTGCTGTTCTATGGCAAACTCTCTGCTTATCCTCTTCTGAACCACTTTCACTTTGAATTCATGCTCTTTGAACATTTGGGTGTGAACCTTTCATGAGATTTTGAATCAGATCTCTCTTCTCCTACCTGAATATAATTTTTTTTTTTTACCAGATTTCTCTAATGATTCATCAGGGAGTTGCTGCCTTTTTAATGGTATTTAACAATGAGAACAACTAGGCATCTAAAGATCAAATTCCTAGCTTTGTCTATAGTTTACTGTTTTGTAGATTAAACGGTTGCAATCTGTACTACTATGGAACTACTGTGCCTGATGGTGAGCTTGCTAAGTGGTAGGTATCAACTAGTTCAAATTTTGGGATGAGTTTCAATTACCTGTGCTGAAGATAGCCTCGTACATAGCTTAAATCCTTGAGAAAAATGATGAAGAGTTAATCTTCAGTACAAGAGAAAAAAGACTTACTTTAAGCCATAAGAAATTCTATTTGGCATTTTGACTCTAAATTACAACATATTTTATAAAGCACTAACTTAATCTTCATTTGATCAATTATGCACCCCAAGGGCAAGATATTGCACTTTAAATTTATTTCTTCGTGCTTGAAAGTACAAATCCTCCGATGCTGAAGATGGTGAAAATGTTATTGTTCAGAATGCTTTGAGATTAGGAATATAGGTCTAAACTTCATTGTCCCACCCCTTGAATCATTCACATTAGTGACATGTGAGAGAAAATGTGAATCAACAGCAGTGCTAGTGACCTTTTCCTTCTGCTTGGCTAACTATTACCATTTAAAGGTTCATCACAAGGTAGAATGGTGTTTGTATTCACCATATACATTTGCATGTATGCATTTGTGTGCATACCCATACATACATTAATTTAAAGTTTACATGAGACTGATGGCGTTGATGGCGATGTGAGGGTGAAGTAAGAGCCTTCCCCATTTTATCTCACCTGCAAATGAAGTACACTGTCCCCAAGGCCTGTCTTGTGAACCTTGTCACCTCTACTAGGTGATGTTTGACCTGGTTGCTCCCTGCTAATTCCCACTTTTGTGACCCTGTACTGGTTTTTTTTGTCCCATTTCTAGAAGGTTGCTCAGCTAAAGTACTATACTTATTTTATTCCTAACATTCACTTAAGTAAGTAACCTCCTGTTTCTCTTCAGCAGAGGTAATGATCAATCATTTTCCTTCTGAAAACAGGGCTCGTTGCCTAGTGTTTCTTGTCAAATCTGCTGAAAACCTTTTTGAGCACAAAGAGTTTCTGACTGCAAAATGTCCTGAGTGACATCATTAATAAGAGTAATCAAGCTCAAAATTTTTTTTTGAAGGAAGCTTGCCAACTACAGAAGCTTAGAGGAGGAAAAGTGAAGCCAGAGAAAAGCTGTGTAAAGTCCTATGGAAAGCTGAAAATTAGTTGGTCAGATTATGGAGTTTTGTTATAACTCTAGATTATGGAGTTGTCTAATAAGTCTTCCACTCACTAAAATGTTTTGTGGGGTCCTTCAGTCCACCTATTTCATATGGTCTTCTTCACAGTCAGATAGAGAAATGGACATGAATTCCCTTTTTCTGGGGCTCTTTCAGGATCAGACGATAGACCTCCATTTCCTCTCATGCATAAAGAAAATTGTTTCCACCTTAGTCTCGCTCTGGCAGGAGCAAGATTCTGGTCACCAACTCCTTCTCTCTCAGCAACATCTGTATGGGTACAGCCTTGGTGTGTTAGAGCTGGACCTCTCATGTGGAAGTAAGTAACTCCCGGGAACTACAACCAAATAAAGGATAAAATATTCTCCACATATTTTGCGTTTGCCAGAAGGCACCCTTAGAGATGTCATAGCAAGAAACTGAAACTACCCACCTGCCACAGCAGTAATCATAGCAATGTATGTTTTAGCAGGCAGTGAAGGAATAAAATGAGGAGGGAACGAAACTCAGAACAGGTGACATCATACTTCAAAGGAAAACCTGCCTAATGCTAAGAACATGGTATATTAAAATGATACAAAATTTAATGGCTTCCAAAATACTGGATAGTGATTAATTGACTAGGTCGTGAGGCACCAGCTTGGATGAGCACATTAATCACTGCAGCAGCATGTCTGTCACACACTCCTTTCTGAGCATTGCCCTTCCTTTTTATATCTAGAGATGCAGGACTGCTAGACAATCATTGATAAAATGCCATCGGGGAGGGGGAAACAAAACCGAATAACTCATCACTGTCCAGTCATTCTGCAGGGAAAGTTTCTGCCTCGGGATTTGCAGGACTGACTTTTCTCCCCTTGGTACAGAGAAGAGCAAAGCATTCCTGTCCCTTTCTGTCTTGGCTTTGCTGTCTCTTTCCTGCTTCCCCTCTGATGGGATACTGACCTGGCCCTGCTCACACAGCAGCAAGGGTCAGAGAAGGAGCTGGACAATGATGACCGTTTCTGGACAGGGAACTCCCATTCCTTCTTCTGTGAATTATTGAGAGATGCTGAAGAGAGGAGGAGGTTAAATAGATTGTGTCTATAGGTGAGGGCTTGGAGACCAGGAGACATACAGGTAGATAGTTGCTTGTGCAGGAAATAAATACTTACATGGAAAAGCTCTACAGAGAAGGAGCCTGGAAACCTGTATTTTATGCCCAGAGCTGCCCAGATTTGACAATACAGTGTTATTAATGACCTTTTTTTTTTTTGAAGGAAACAAATATTTCATACTATGCACATGTTCTAACAAGGGATTAGATGTCAGAATATTTGAGTATTTATAAATGCACTAATAATGCTAATAATTTATAGGATTTCAAAAGTCTTAACAAGCTTAGTCTCTTTATTCCTCTGTTATGCTGTCTGGAAAGGAAATGTGACAATTTTTCCCTTAGAGAATCCATCAGTCCCTGGTCAGGCAGATCCACTTCTGTAGGCAGGGTAATACTCAGCTAAGGACTGTCAGCTTCTGGCCATAGTATGCTAGTATAAGCAATCCATGTTGAATTAAAAGTATTCTGGATGAGACAAACAAAAATTTTTAGCTTTGTAATCCCATGTAGGATGATTTCTCAGATGGAGTTTTCCTAATTGAGCTTGTGATTTCCATCATAGAATCCAGACCCCGCTTCCCAGCTGGGGTGACTGAATGTGGTTCAGGGAAAATATGAAATCATTTGAAAGATGAACAAATGTAAATTAAGTATTTTTCATCCAAATAAGGCAGTAACCAAACAGAGTCAGTTGTACTTGGTACTTTACACAAGCCACGTTTTGCACGCAGGATCTGTCACAGTGATATCTACACACCAGAATGTTAGAGAAAAAAGAAGAGAATGGGTCTGCCTTTCTGGCAGGCACGGGTTACTCCAGTTAACATTTTATTATTTCAAAAGCAATGTACATGCCAGATTGCTAGATATGGGGACGACTATCCATTATTCATAGTCCTCTGGTGGAGAGATAGTAACAGGAGATGATGCCAAGAGGGATGCCTCAGATCCAGATCTAAGTTCAGATTCCAGCTTGCTCCCAGCCTTGATGCAGCTATGTGCTGGAAGCATGGCTTCAACCTCATCAAACTGTAGAAATTCCAGGCTTTCAGCAATCATTAGTCGTGTGATATTCACAAAACAAACAAGCAAACAAATCTGTTTTCACACAAGTGCTGCCAGTAACAGGAACTAGTAGAAGAGAAATCTGAGACCTATCACGTGTATTATAGGGTTCCTTCCTAGTCAAAAGGTTTTCAGTTTGCTTGAAGTGTTTGTAGCTGTTAAGTGCAAAATTTTACAGGAGTGGAATGTGGCTTGATGTAGCAGGAATAACTTGAAAGGCCAGAAAAAGAAGCAATAAAAGTCTTTTGATGGTTCTGTAGGAGGTACTGCATGGGGGCATAACTTCTGATTACACGTGAGGTTTTTATTTGTTTTCTTGTTTACTGAAGGTTCAGTAATATTCAAAGCTGCATCCAGCTGCAAGACTGTTTGGTTTCTCTGTCATGTAAATGTGACTCCTATGATGCTTTACCTCTTTCTCTCTTGCTCTACCTCACATAATCTGCACTCAAACGTTTTTTAGGTCACCCAACTAAATGGTTATGAAAGCTATAAAGGAGGTGAACAGGCTTTTTATTCCTTACTTGAAATGCTTGCCATTCCCATTTGAAGTCAGATGAAACAGTATTTCATACACATCGGTGAGAATCTGGCTGTGTCTGGGGAACTGAGTGGAAATATCCCTGCTTTAAAAAGTCAGCTACAGACATGCTCAATTTTGTTAACATTTAGTCTCTGCAGACAAAAAAATTAATACATGTATAATTTCTTTATAAAAATGCTAATCCACAATAAATGGAGATGTCACTGTTCCAGATGTATTTTCAGAGAACAGAATAAACATTAATAAAATGGTCATTATTTCAATATAAATAATGGATTTCAAATATGTGAAAAAAATTGAGGCATTGCTTGTCAACTCTTCAGCTGGACTGTTTATCAAACAAATGTAGATTATATTGTAGAGAAAATGGGAAATAAAACTGTAAAGAATATATTAAAAAAAGTATCTGAACATAATTTCTATGGAACAACTCCAGCATTTCTTCATAAAATGTGAATGTGGCTACAGTCCTATATTGATCAGATGCAAGATCTGGAGAGGTCAAACCACAAGGCTCATCTCTTTGATATCTGACTTTTATCATAGCTGACTCTTTCAGATTCTTATCTTTGATGACAATAAAAAGAAAATTCTGTTTAGCAAAGTTCGTAACTGTGTAAAAATTTCTATTACTGACCAAATATAATACAGCAATACAACATGCCTAACGATTAAAGTACCAGAAACATCATATGACACTAATCATGCAACTTAATTGGCACTTATAATACAGTGGATTATTTAAATCCATATTATCCCCATTACAGAAATATGGTGTGACACACAAAGCACTTCAAAAGCATCTGAAAGGTTCCAATTTTCGAAAAATCTATTGCATTGCTGTTTATCTACTTGAATGACTGAATGGAAGAAATTTCAATGATCTCAAACCAGTTTTGATTTTTTGTCATGAGAGTGCTATACACCTATCTGCTTAAGTAGGATTCTCCATATCATATTTGAAAAGAAATCTGATTGTCTACTGTTATGTAAATGAAGCATGAACTTTTCAAAAGCATTGATAATCACAGCACACAAACTATATTTTGGAAGTAACAGTTTTCCATTTATTTTAGTCACCCATCATATGTTCAGTAAATTCATCTTCCAGTGGAGGAGAGATATTGCAGATGCAGTGCATAACCACCTGTGGGCTGATCAAATATTAAGGGACAGGGGGGGTTGTATGGTTTATTTTCTTGTCCAAATTTGTCCTGTTCTGACTGAAACTTTTTCTTTATGTGTACAGGATATCACTGTCTCAGTCACTGCTAGTAGTAAATGAAATATATTCACACAGCTTTCAGAATCATTTTGATGAAATTTTTTGCTATAGTCAATTTACTGTCCATTTTCTTCACAGTTTCCATATTGCCATGAATACTCACTTTAGATGGATATTAAAGAAGAGTTTTTCTTTTCATCAGTGCCTGTACTTGACCTCGTTCTGGGACACTCAGACATGTGGGTCCTTTATTTTCTTCCCTGCTGTTCCACAGGTGAGTCTCCATAGCATGTAGCAAGTATCTGAGGATGAATTTTGCTCTTGAATTAGCTCAGTGGGATTTTTTTCTACTAATCCTCAAATGTATGTTTACACCTTAAATGAGATGGATCAGAGCACTGATCTGTGCTCTGCCAGGTGTGCTGCGATGTGTCACGATGCTCCGCTGTGCCCTGAGAAGATTGGTGACAAGCCTTGCAGGTGTTTACACCGTGATTGTGCAGTCCCCAGTTTGCTTTGTTACTGCTCTGATGTTTTTGCTCCCTCGATGTATTCCACACACACTGCTGCAGTTGTTGCAATGAACAATTTGCTTACTGAGCTCAAAAATCAGTCTGATGGTGGACTAAAAGGGAGGTACTGAAAAATTTTGTCACTCTTACCGAGCTGGGGCTATGGCCCAGAGGCGACAGCAAGCGATTATGTTATACTGCTTTTGCTTCTTTTTTCTCAGTGGTTCCTGGGAACTCCCCAATCAGTGCTGCCAGACTTTTTAACAATTAGTAACGTGTTTGATCCTGTTATACCCTGCACAGCTGTAGGCAGGCTAATTTTCAGCTGCCTGCTAACAATATACCAGGTCTCAGAGGCTGGAGCAGGTTTCTCAGACTCCAGGCTGCACGCTGGAGCTTGGCAATAGCTAAACTATCCCACTGCAATCTGCTCAGGCTCACTAGCTCCAGCAGGCATTTTGCTGTCAATCTCAAACAAAATATAGCCTTTGAACTGCCACTTCAAGTATCCCAATACACATTTTAATTCTTCCAAATGCAGTATCATTCAGCTACGAGCAAAACATAGTGCTTATTGTAACAGGAGGAGGAGTTGCATTCTAGAAAGTTGCTAGTCAAGAGAATTTAGACACTATGGTAGGAAAATAACTCGCTCTGAAGTGACACTTAGAAGGCTAAAATAATTCTTGAGCAGTGTCAAGAAAAATAGACAAGCATTGCTATGTCTGAAAATAGCTTTAGAGAAACCATTATTGGAATGCTGTGTTGGATACTGTTTTCATTCTTTTAAAAGCTGCTGAAAATTTGATGAAAGAAAAGAACTACAAGAGTTTTAAACATTGAAAAACACCTTGTTCTTACAAGGTGTTTCTTGTTTATTCAAGAAAAGTTAAGAGATGATAAAAAATATACTGGGGAAAGATTTCGAACTGCTGACAGTATGGAGAGACAATCAATCTAAAGGTCACAGGTTCAAGTTCTTTACAATCACAACAGAAATAAAATTAAATATTGAGCAAAAGAATGGAAAACTGTGGTGAAATTTATTCCCATCTAATAAACATGCTTAGTTCAAGGCAAACAGTTTAAGAATCAGTTGATAGAATTATGCAGCTGGTGCTAACGAAATATTCATAAATACTTTGTAAAAGATGTGTGGTTCAAGAGCAGGAAGGCCCCAGAGAACTGCAGAAAATGCTGCCCCTTTTCCACTGATCTCCAGGAGGCTGTGCCGTTAGTCACCTTCAGCTAAAGCAGCCAGAGTATCAGATTAGCTTTGCCACCTTCTATGCTAAGAACACAAACCAATCAATTTGTTTCTGACAGCAACACAGATTCACCATTTGACTAAGTTTTTTACATGGACATGAAATGCTAGTTAGGCTATGCACTGCAATATCCCCCAGTTGATGTAGATAGGGATGATCTGTCAGGATACATAAACTCTGAAATGCAGTGCAATAGTCTAAAGACAAAATCAATGTTGTGGCCAGAACCGCACTGGAAATCACCAATTAAATTTAAAAACTCTGAAGATTGGAAGCATAATTTAGAATATAGTCTAAGACTTGAAGAGGGTTAGAAGGAGGGACTGCTGGGATCACCAACACAAACATGTGTTCTAGTTTTGCTTCTGTACTAGGACATCAGATTCAGGGAGCCTTTCCTGTACAGATTTACTCTAGGAAGTGTTCAAAGGCATGTGCTGGGTTTTTTCACATTAGGGGTTGATAAGCGGAGCTCAGTTTTTTATACAAAGCCTAAGCTAACAGACTTTTTGAAGCAAACAGCACTTTGTCTAATACTGCTGAAAAATATTAAATTCCCTACTTCAGTATACAAAACATAGATATCTTGTGGTGACTCGGACTGTCATAACACTGTCAATCTTTGAAATATTATCTGCATATATAAAACAAGAACAAAACAAACCAAAAAATTCTACTAGTTCTTTATAGCTTCATTGCTGCAAGGGTTCTCAACAAAAAAATCCCCAGCAATTTTATATTTACATGTGCTCAGCAAAACCTAAAAATATTTCTATGAACACTGTCAAATAGATTTCCTTGCAAAAAGGGAATGTTAAACAGCATGTTGGCTATTAAGTCAATTATGTAAAATCAATCAAAGAGCAAAGAAATAGCTGCTTCATTGTTAGAAAAGTTTTGAAACATATGTTTTCTGAAAAATGCCAAAAAAAATTGCGATGTGACAGTGATTGGGATGGGATGTGCTATCGAAAGAGCTAGAGCTTCTACCAGTGATAAATATTGGGGATCTGAAATGAACATCTAATAAGATCTCATAGTAGATCTTCAGGTCTTTGTAGAGAAAGAAGCACATAAAGTGTTTTCTTGAGGAAGTATTTGAACCACTTGCCTACCATTGCAGTCAAATTTCACTTTAAATTTGAAATTTCAGCGTAAATTCTAAACTTTATCTAATTATCGACTAGTTCATGGAGAGAGGGTAAGGTAGCAGGTGCTGGCAAACTATTCACTAAAGGGTAAATGCTGAAAAAGATACAAGAATACTTGCTGGCAAATTTCTCTATACTATTTGGTATGGATGAGCCTCGTCTGCCCAGCATATGGATGTACAGGTTGGGGCCTCAAAACCTGTCCAGAAGGCAGTGTTTGTGGGTTGCACAGGTACCCTTGGAGCCCTGTCACATGGCTCAATGCCTGTTGGTCCAAGCAATCCTGCTTTGCAAGGACTACTGTAATTTAGTGCCAAATGACACTTATTTTTGAACATCAGGTTTGGATAACTAAAATAAATAGTGTTATGCATTGTAAGTGATTGAGCTGAGGTCAATGTTATTGTCTATGGAATAAGTTACTACTCAGAGCAAATAAGAATTTCAGTTTGGTAACAATGAAACAATCAACACTTTATGAGTAGTAAAAAGAATTCAAAATTCTTAACCCAAAGTACAGATGAACTACACATTTGTGCTAACCCTGGAAATTATCATAGCAGATCTGGCTTTGATAGTTTGAACACTATTGATACTGATATGTTGAAACAGCAACTTACGGGTCTTCCTTTCTGAGAAACCCTGTGCTATAGAATCATAAATAAACTCCCATATTTTTACAAAGAATGTTATCCAGAGGATGACATATCACAATACATAGATGCAAACCTGTCCAATTACTAAGCAAGTGACCAAAGTCAAAGGTCTCTAAAATAGGGACGAAGCAGTGCTGCTAAATTCAAGACATTTATCAAACTGTCTCACAGAAGTACTGCTAATCTAAACGTGTCTGGTTTAAAGCGCTGGTAATTTATTTGGCTGTTTCATCACTTGTGAAGTTTGCGGCATTAGTATTTAATCATCTTAGATTCATAATCATCCTCCCTTCCTGCAATATACCTCAAGGACAATAAAGTCCTGCAGTTTTGTCTTTGTGCTTCCTTTTCCCCTTCACTATCGACTGGTGAAGAAGCTTTTCAAAGATAGTACTGCTCTCTGCAAGGCTGTAACTTTTAGCATTGTAAGGGCATTTTCACTCAGAAAGGCTGAACTTTTTTTTAGTTACACATCATCTTATATTCATTCTCAGTTTTCTTTATTTTTCTCCTGTAGGTCTCTCTGAATTGATGCTGGGAGCGATGTCTACTGAAATTCAAACCAAAGACTCATAAGATAATACATATATGAGTATTAAGTATTTCAGATTCTCTGGCCACTACCTTTATGCTGATTCTTTGAAATGTCAGTGCAGATTAAATTAGCTTGTGTTCTTTTGGAAGAGAGGTGTCTGCATGGGAGTTAGTAATGACCTCAGGAAAAAACCACCAGTTTGCTGGGTTGCAGGGAGGAACAGTGGAAAGACAAAAAGGTTCCTGGAAAACATCTGGGAAGGGGTCCTGAGCCATTCCCAAATGTTTGGCGTATTGGTACTGAGTGCTTGACTATCCTACAGGAAAGGACAAATTATTTTTTATAGACTAAGCCACAGGCACAGGTTGAAGATGAGAGGACATAGAATCCTCTGTTCCCCTGAACTCCCAGAGGAGTGTCTGCAGAACGTAGAAGGCAAATCAGAGACAGACTCCATTTTGCAAGACACTCCACCTTTGTCAATACATGTAAAGGTGTCCATTTTGAGAATACTCATACTACATTTTCAATTCCCTCCTGTAGCAAAAATTTATTTTTTAGGAAAAAAAAGAGAAAAACTAAAGGAAAACCTAGTGGAATCAAAGTCCATTTAAGAATATGTTGCCCAGGTGACAAGACACCAACAGAAGGACTGTGGAGGGAGAAGCAGTTTCCATAAGTAATTCATGCCATAGATGATAGAAGATTTGTCTCACAAGTAGCACATGTTCAAAGCTTGTGAACACAACCCAAAAGGTTAATATGAACTTGAGCTTCGGAAACTTTACTTTGACTGATTCTACTCTAAATTGCTTCTTGTTTCACTTATGATTCTTTGTAACAGAGAAGGCTTAAACAACTTTTTCCCCGACCTCTATTGAAAATAAAGATTTAAGGGAGAAATGCCTGATTTATTAGAAGTGACTCACTGACACTGTATTAGCTTTACACGACTGTCAGGCAAACTGTTGAGAATCAACTGGTAAGACTCCTCAGGTACATTTTTGGGATAGCCTTACATAGCATACTTTTAAGAAACATTGATCTTTTCTTTCCCTAAAATGTCACAGATACTAGAGAAAGGGTGAATCATTTGAGCAGAGCCTATCAGAAGTTGAGAGTGGAAACAGAAGAAATGCAAACCACTGCTGTTACCAAAAAGGATAAGGGTGCATGTCAGTGTTATCAGATGCCAGATAAGTTCTTATCTGTTGTTTTAAGACTCCTGTAAGTATTCTTCATCTGTACAAACATTTAACTCTCGAGTCAAGGAAAAATCTCAAGCTTCAGAAGTTTCAGAATGCTGATGTAAAAAATTAACCTGCTTTTTTATATAAGCTTTTTTTAAATTAGCTTTTAGCTATTTTAGTCAGAGCAGGTGGACCACATCTCTGCACTATGGACATAAGAAACTTATTTGACAGTTAAAATAGCTTGAGAAACATTTATTTCTTATCATCTGGGAGGTCTCTTTCTCTGAATAAATTCCTAGAAGTGTGGAGAAGACAGAGTCCCAATTTTCACTCTGTATTGTCCAGGTAAAAAAAAGATTTACATAACACTGTCATTTTGTTGTGCCAGTTTGTAATGGTTGATACTACCCAATTTAGATAATTTCATTCTATGCAATGATTAAAATGTGTAAGCTTTGTAAATCATATCTAATAGATGTTTCTTCTACTAAGAAAAACACATTTCATTTCAGCCTGCTTTTCAGGGGATGTTCAGATATATAAGGGTGTTTAGAAACATCTATGGTAATCAAAAACTTTTAAAAATGCACAGCTGCCCTACCTCTGTTGAAGAACATCACCAAAAGAGCTATTGAAGTGTTCAAACAATATCACAGCTAATGCTTTTTCACTGCTGGGTATATTATTGCTTGTTTTCTGCTTTGCAGTGAGTGAACCTTCCCTATTTGGAAAAGAAAAGTCCTCATGCATCTGTCTGGATTTTTAAAGATATCTTCTATGTGCTGCTCAATACACAGGCAGCTCACACGTTTTTCGTGTTTCTATTTGAGGTGGTCAGATCATTTTCTGATATCTGGCCCAAAGGCACAGATCGTCTGACCCATCTTGATATGACCAAGCATGAAACATTACCATTTTAGTTTCAGTACGATGTCAGCAACAGCAAGAGTAATCTCAGAAACTGCAACTGACCCTCCAGAAATGCCATGCTTGCTGCTGACTTGATAGGGAGTCTAGAATCACTAGACTTCATACAGGCACATAGGGATCTTGCATTTAGTTTCTTTATGCATCTCTAGGGATCTAGGCACCTTTTTTTAGGTGCTTTGTTGTCACAATACACAGAAGAATATGTTGGACTTGTTTTCTGCACGACACCCCAGGTGGAAGCAAGCATCTGAATCTTAGTCTCTTGTCAGCTTGAAATGTTAAGTTTTGGGACATAAAATTTAAGATGTGTGACCTATAATGTAGTACAGCTCATAAGACATGTTTGGTGCCATAGATACAATTATACATTCATTAATCTCCTTTCTAATGTAAAAACAAATTAATGTGTAAACAAATTCTTCCTACCTCAGAATGCATGTATCTGAATGCATACTTGCAGAGCATTGGAGAAGACAGATCAGATTATTCTTAATCAATCCTCATTCATCACAATCATTTGATTGGATAAAATCACTCTCATTCATCCTACAATGTTTCTGAAAGGAAGCAGTGCTTAAAGTGATGCATAAAAATCTCGGTGAAATTCTTAACTGATTATTAGCCTGTGTCAATACATCAGGAGATTTATTTGCTGCTTCATTTTCAGCAGAGTTGTCAAAAAAATTAGATTTTAACTATTTGCCTCATGACAATATGTCTTATCAATATACATTTTGTATCTATTTTTTGCTGAAGTGATTTTGCTTTCTAAATGTAGGAGGCTTTTTTTTTGCTTCTTTTGAGATGTTCTTGACCCCTCCTCTGATAAAAATACATACATTTTGATTTTCATTGACATATTTACTCTGTTTTATAACAGAATAACATTTGGCCATAAATTCTTGGGAGCAAGCATCTGTCTCTTATTGAAAGAGTTTCTTAAATGATGAAATTTGAGATTACAGGGGAATCTTAGATATTCTATTAATTAGAAGAATATCTTGTTATCATGAAGTGTCTGTACTACAAGAAGTCCGGTGTGTACAGAATACCTATGTCCTTTTTGCAGTTAAACTATGGAGCCCTTGTCCGACTTTGAACAAAGTACTTCACACCTTTTTGCATTAGAGTGGTTTGTATACTGTTCTTGTCACCATGGTTTTGGAACAGCTGCCAGTAAGACACTAAAAAAGTAATTATGCATCTGTTTCTCGTCCTTTGAGGAGTGGGAGAGTGAGTCGAGTTCTCGCTTTGAAATTTTATATGCATATTTCTACAGAAGGGATAAAGTCAAAGAAGAAGTGACTAGTGCTAATAACAAAGTTGTAAAGTTTGCCCCTAAAAGTACATTTCCACATCTCAAACTTTCACTGAGAAAGTTGTTTAGCTTGAGTATGAGTTCATCAGCATTATTGTAGAAATTTTAGTTGTATTAAGGAATACCATAGTGGATGTTGGTCTCTTTCAGAACCTGAGGCAATACCGTGGTGTTTGATGCTTTAAAGATGAGAATTAGGAGCTTTCATTTTTATTAATAATTAAATAATAACCTAGTGTGAGAATAGAATGATTCTGATGGGTTCTGGTTCTTTTAGGTTTGTTCCAGTTTGCCTTTGTATGGATACATCCATTGGGCCACAGAAAATCCTGTTTGTATCCTTTAGTATTATAAAAACTGTTTTGTTTTGTTTTCAAATGTCACTTCCAGTGCATGGCTCAGCTGTCTGTCTTTGCCAGACACAGACAACTACACGTGGACTATATGCCTTCTAAAGATCTGTCTTCTCTCCTTACAAAAATTTACCAAATTTTGTATCAGAGCAAACACAGGATGCACTCACGACTAAGTAGAATGTTTTGTTACACTATTTCCCTATTAATGATGGGATGCTCCACACGGCACCTAAATGCACATCTTCCAGCTTGTTTTTTTCTGGGAGAGGAACCATTCCATTTTGAGCAGTGGTGTGGATAAAGGCATTGCAAGTGTGTGCACTGGGAAGTGCTGCATCTTGAAAGACCCAAGGCAACACATGGAGGCACCCACAGATACTGCAGAGGCTCCCCTAGGTAAGGAAGTATGTCAATGAGTACATTTTGTCTTTCACCAGACCGGGACAGTCTTGAAAAACAACACAAGAATAGTAGATAGATTTACTTTTTGGTGCCATGTTGAGAGATATTACGGGAAGGACAGGACAATAAAAATGCAATGAAGAGGTTGAGAACAAATGCTTGGTGGAGGGGGAAGCTATTTGTTGATACTACTGTAGCAGTTCCAGTTCTGCAGTCTGGCTTAAATGTGTGTAACTCTAGCTGGCCCTTGGGTTGTTCCTCCATGACTTTTTTTCAGGTTTTGCAAGGACAAAACATACCTGAAATTGTTGTCCTTGTCTAGAACAACTTGACATTATGTATAAATCAGAGTGATGACACAAGAAAACAAAAGTACTTTCCATCCATCTTTTATTTTGCCTGTGTGGGTTGCCAGTTCTCTACAGAAACCTGTGACATAACTGCACAGTAATTAACACTTAATACACTTAATATTCCCATTTCAGGTGGGCTCCATCACTGCTGTTATTTTCCTTCGGTATGAGTGTCAGATGTTGCTGAGGTAAGAAACAGACTCTGTCTCTTCTTTGCAGATTAGTGAGTTCTGTTCATAGCCTTTACAATGTTACTTCCCTTAACTCTCCCCTCTCTGACAACATTTGACTGTCATGTAGATTCACAGAATCACAGAATGAACCAGGTTGGAAAAGACCTTTAAGATCATCTAGTCCAGCCTATGACCTAACACTTCCTCATCAACTAAACCATGGCACTGAGTGCCACATCCAGTCTTTTTTTAAACACGTCCAGGGACAACAGATTTATATTTATAAATTAAACTATTGCTTCAGCTACAAGACATGGCTTAGGCGTAGTAAATCCAAAGGGACAAGGAAAGCAGTTTCAATCTGTGTGTGGTGATTAGTAGAAAAATAAAAGCAACTAAATTTTATCATTGTCTCTGTCTTGATGAAGATAGCGTCTTAAAGCAGTGAAAGTCAGGCATACTTCCCTCAGGAAAGAAGTTTGGACTCATGCTAAGTGAGCATCAGCTCTGAAAGAGGCCCATTCAGCCATATGGGTATTGTAGATGCAGTCCTTCTCAGAGCTGTGAAGTGCAGTGACAGCTGATCCATGAGGTTGCAAGCCCTAGAGCAAGTGCTTGTTCTGGCTGGCCTCAGCATCAGGAGCAAGATCCTGAGTGCCCAGAGGACCAGGGAAAACCAGCATGTAAGTCCTAAGCTTCCTTTTCACTAGTGCCTTGTTTGTATTTCTGAAGATGTAGTATTTATTGTCTGTCTTAAACCATCAACTTTTCTGCTTAGAAATCGCAGTGAAAAGAGTAATTTTGAAATTCCAGTGACTTATCTGCACATAAGTAGAAACTGTCTTGAACTGCAGTGAACTCACCCGTACTTCTTTTGCAAATCTTCTTTTAAAAAACACTCTGACAGTCAGTGCAATTGTCCTCTGTGTTGCTCCACACACCACCACTTTCTTATTAACTAAAAAGACAGATGTGGGGGGTCACTGTCATGCTTTTCCTTTTATTGAAGATGGTTTCAAGGCTCTGTGTAGTATCACAGTCAGGTTTTTTACACTGTTAGCACTTTGTTATTCCTTGTGATGCTGTGTTTTCCAACAACTGAGGAGGTAGAGGTAGGCTGTAATAGTGATTTTTGGCAGGACAAATATATTTGAACTGCTAGAGATGCTTTCTCTTATCTTATGCTTGTAATTATTTGCTGCGGTCCTTTCATATTGTTTTTAACACCCTAATATCTGATCAAAATGTTTTTGGTTTTTTCTGAGAATTTCTCTTAGCCTCTTTTCTATTTCTCTATATTTGCAGTCACAATAATTCTCCCAGACTTTTCACTATTTCTTCGTTCTCAACAGACACCATGTATTTGTAGATATAATCAACTGTGATAACCATTGGTTTCTGTTACTTTAAATTATGCTAGCATAGTTCTCTACTCAGACATAAGATTGATTCATAAATCTTTGAGCTCATCCATTTCTTAAGGGGAAAATATAGAGTTTGGAGCTGGTGTGTACATATTTTGCTTGTCTTAAAAAATTATAATAAATTGGGGGATCTTCCTCTGTTAGAGTGGTTTCTGATATTAGTTCTAATTTAGCCTTATGTCTAGATTCTTCTATGGTATCTGTGGTACACTTCTCCAGCTGATAGCACTCCTCCATTAAAAAAACCAACAAAACCCTCTCCCGAAAACCAAACGACCCAAACACCTGCATTCTATACCACTTTGTAGCTCTTATTCACAACAATACACTAAGAAGTATTTTGGCTTTCACACCTCATAGGGGGTCCTCACAGTTGCTGAGTTCTATAAATGGGATGGTCAAAAGGAGAAGAGAGGCTATAAAAAGCAATCAATTCAAAATACCTCACTCTTTTGTTATCTTTTATTGCCTTGTTTCCATTTTTCCTTCCTTGCTTCCTTTCTTCCTTCCTTGCTTCCTTTCTTCCTTTCTTGCTTTCTTCTCTAAATCCCTGAATATGTTACTTGAGACTCATGTCCTCTAGTTCCATCCTGGTTTCCACCATTAACTACCACAGCTTCCTCTGTGCAAAGGTTTCTGAAGACTTCTTTCTAAATGTACCTCAGAATTAGCATGGAAATCCATCCTGACTTGTCACTTACTGCCAAATGTTTTTTTCTTATAGGGCCATAAGTCCCAAATGTGAGTAGCAGGTGAAGTGCTGAACTCTAGTAGGTGCTGTGAGAACAAGAAAGAGGTACCAAATGAACAACAGAAAAAGCACATGAAAACAAAGACATATATAAGAATTTCCATTCTCTATCATCGGGACAGCACATGTGGGGAAATATTCATGAGCATAGGACAAATGGCAGCCACTCTGTCCCTTCATGTGGCAGGCATCCTGCTGGGAGACATGACCCCTTGCCAGATCACGGGAAAGAAAGTAAGCAGACCAGGATACTTTAACAGCTGTGCAGAAATCTTCCGGGACAGCTGAGCAGTTGTGCCAGAATTCAGCAGCAGAGAAACTGGAGTTTTGTCTCTGCAGTAGCCCTCCTCCTGAGGAGCTGAAAGATTATGCAGAAATAAATGAAGTGAAAACAAAGTGAAAAGGCATGATGAGAGTTATGCAGCTCCCAAGCAGGGATCCAGTCTGAATGCCACAGTAAAACCATCCTCCAGGCACATGGTGGCTAGAGCAATTCCTGAAGGGAAGCAGAATTTTTGGGGGTCTTTTTGTATAAAGGAGAGAAGTCACTTATACTGGATTGTCACCTGTTCCTTCTGCCACAACTAAGGCATGTGTTTCACACTAATCTGGGCTGTTCTCAGCATAAGAGAGGTGGGGATTAAAGTCTCATTCATATCCATCTAAATAAATAAAACTGTCATTTTTATCAGCTTCTGTTGATCAGCCTCCCTCCCTCCCTCTTGTCTTCTTTCCATGAGTGATTTTGTTGGCTGAAAAAATCATCATGCTTCTCAAGTCTAGTCCTCCACATTTAGCATAGCCATTTCACATAGATTTAATGCAGAGGTTTCACCTAATATATTAGATCATCAGATACTGCAAGCTGCAAAACCCCCGTGGATTTGCAGTGATTTTAAAACCAATTCATGGCACAGGAAAAAAAAGCAAAAGTGAGGAATTAGCCTACCTGGAGCACACTTTCCTACTAATGGACCTGATGTAGCTGGTCTGCTTGATTTCATCAACTGCTGATCAGCAACAGTTTTTGATGGGGTTTTGGGAAGGGGCCATGATTCACAAAAAAGTCCCATCAGAAGGCAAACACTATAGCTTCAGCCTTGAAGCACAGGTTCAGCAAGAAACGTTCTTGTAAGCAGGGATTTAACAAAGCCCAGATATCAGAAGCAGGAGCAGTGTAACTCAGCATTGGTCAGAAGCCAGAAAACTGAGAAATCTATCTAATGCCAACCTCAAAACAGGGATCACAGTAGAGGTATGACATGATTCTCTCACAAGCACTACAGGAGAGGAAAATAAAAGCAATCAATGCCAGCATATAATATGAACAGGTCTGCAACATGACTTGATGCATCTAGGGAGTTTTTCAAAGTCTGCCATGTTCCAGATCAGCACATTATAGGCTGCAAGTGCTTTATTTCAAGTGTGCAGTAAGGCCATGGGAAGTTGCTTCTGTGAGTGTGATGTTACTCAGGCATTCATGATTGCCTGACAACCAAAAGCATCTGCAACATAGGCCCAAAAGGAAATGGCCTGTACGAAATATGTAAAAAATTGGAAAAGAAAAATTTTACTTTCTAGAAGAACTGAGGAACTGCCACTGGCAATTAGGCTAAAAATTTTAATAAAGGTTTAGCATTGAGAGGTTTTCTAGTCTTTAAAAAAATTTGTTCAGATACTGTTCATGGGTACAGGATAGATTGTTCTCAGTTTGCAGCTTGTATACAGGGATCCTATGAACAAATGACAACAAAGAGATAAATTATCAAAGTCAGAAGTTGGGAGTAAATCTTTATTAGGTAGCATCATGGATGATGTGAGAGAAAAAAAGGATAAAAAGAAAAATGATCAGTATAATTATACAGTACATTGGCTTTGTTTGCTTTGCATAAGCTTTGATTCTCCCATTTTTGTCATCAAAAGCCTGCAGCACCACAAGGTGGCAGTAAAAAATTAGTTATTGCATAATTTTTGACACCTGGTTATGTAAACAATAAATACACCTATTGTCCCAATGCTGAACTTATGCAAATATCAAACCATTCTCATCTGTTATAGAAATGACACATATGGTCAAGTTCTAACATTTGCATGAAAAAAAAAGACGAGCCTTAGTCAAACAATTAAATCATCTTAACTCAGGAATGATGAATTTTAATTTGCAATGTATGCAAAGTTGTTCATATTAGAAAATGCTTCAAATATTTAGGACAATCAACCATTTCTCTTCCATCTGGCATTCAAAATCCTTGAAATAAGATAGAAGGTTTGGAACGTTAGCCCCATTTAATTTACCTTATGATACAGAAAAATAAAAATGAAAATGAGAACGGATTGTGATGAATCTGCTTGGTTCTATCAAGTGTAACAGAACTATGTGCCAAGGAGAATTCTCTGCTGAGCCAGTTAGTGGTACAATCGGCCTCTTCAGGAATAAGTGAGCATCTCAAATCTTGCTTCTGCCAGAGGCAGTTGAGATTCATTCAGTGCATTTCATATAGGAATCAGCTCCTAAAATGTTATTGGATATAAGTGATTGCCCAAGCAGAAGGACATGGCAAGGGTCACACTGCAGAGAATTTTTTGCTGAGATCAGCCAGAATTTCCTCTTGTACCTTCTTTGTTGAGTGCACAAGTGTCAACTCATCCATCATTTCATTTTTTCAATGCCTAGTAAGGTCTAGTAGCCAAGAGTAGTGTGAGGAGGGATCTGACTTTTCCAAATCTCAAACTTCAGTGTAGCTACCCTCAGCTGCCCTGTAAGGGCTGAGTTGGGTGAAGAATCCACTTCCAACCAGAGATGTGCTTTGTGGCATGCACAAGTAGGTATTTGTCAGCTTCACATCAAGGGAACATAACATAATATTCTCATGCATTGGTTATACATTCCAGAACCTAGGCTATAGCATTTGGTAAGTATTACTTCTGTTTTTGCCGAAGAGGTGTTTTCACATCACAAAATTACAGAATGGTGTGCTTCCTCTGAGGATATCACAGCATACTAAGAAGTTGCTCCACATTTCTCTCTTTGTGTTTAAGAAGCTGCTCCACATTTCTATCTCTGTGTTTGTCAGATAAATTATTCTAAGTTTAAAATATCTTTACATGTACAACACAAAAATTTATCTTGAAATTACCATCTACGGAAAACCTCATTATTTACAGAGAGCTATAAAGACTGTATTTCCCAGAAGACTTTAACAGACAGGAGAGGTCTAGTCCCCATGCTGCTGGCATCAACATGGAGATATGTACTCCTTTTCTGGAATTTAGATCAGATCTGAGAAGTGCAGGCAACTTTTAGTGGTTCTGAAAGCACCTGTTGGTGTGTGCCTGACAGGCTACAAGGCGAGAGTCAGGTACTTTTCTGCCCCGCCGCATCACTGCTGCTGCTGCACCACCCCCCTTTGCAGGGACCCACACAGCTGGTTCATCAGCAGCTGCTACGACTGTTGATGACACAGACCCTTTGGGCTTCCTGCAGGATGTGGAGATCTGCATCAGACTCCTTGGGACGAGGTTGGCTCCATAGGTCTGAAAGCTGGAGGCACAGTCACTGCAGATGCTGTCAGTGCCAGATCACAAGGATAGATCAGGAAGACAACCAGTGCACCAGCTTTTCCAAGGAGTGTTTCTGCTTTGATCTAGAGGAACAAGAGAATTATTTTCTGAAATTATGGATGACAGAATGGCCTGTGGCAGAGCAAACCAAGATAAATAAACCTGAACAGAAGAAAAGCTGTTCAAAAGATGTGCAACACTACAAGGTATTTTTACATTGCCACGCTCAGAAAATAAATGGAAATTGTATGGATAAAAGGCTAGATGTCTTAAATTTTCTTTTTTCAAAGTTTACACTGCAGTATGGGGAGGAGGATGGGGGTGGCAGGAGGGGGCGGCACTAAGAGAGGAAGTTCAAATATGCTCCAAGGAACCGCATTTGAAATTTTTCAGAGAGAATTCCCAGAACTACAAGGCCTTAAGCAAACGTATTTTCCTTTGGACTTGAATAGTAGGCAGCGAGAGATCAGAATTTACATGTCCTGAAGCTGCTTTCCTTTCCTGATGGTATTATACAGAATAAGATTTCGATTAAGATTTAGATTTAGAATAAGATTAAGATTAAGATTAAGATTAAGATTTAGATTAAGATCACCTTGGGTTTATTTCCTAAAACTTCAACACCAGGGTCCGGATTGCTGACTGGAACCTCCCATGAAGATGATAGACACCAGGGGTGGTTTCTGAGAGGGCAAAGGGGCACAGAGACCTCAGTACAGCCACTGTCCCTGACTCAGTCATTGCAGTGCAGTGAACTCTTGCAGAGGAAAGCAGAACTGAAGGAGTGCAGGAAGGGAGAATAAACTGGTGAAGCACTTGAGGGTCCTGAGGTTTTACCACAAGCTGGTAGTGTGTGGCAGGACTACTGAGGCAGAACTGGAAGCTGCAGAACCAATTCCATGAGTGGCAAAGTCACCTTTAAACCAGCTTCAATTTCCCTTTCCTCCTTACGGAGTCAGACAGGGAAACAGGAGTGGTTCTCACTTCCACATGTTCATCTGTGACAACACAGATCCATGCTCCTCTAAACTATGGTCTGCAGGTGAGCTGTACTTCATACAGTGTACTGGAAAATCTACGACTACATTTTCATATTTGATCAAGTTCTTTTTAGCAGATTTTGTCAAACACTTCCAGTGCAGCCCCATGAATCCCAGATTATCACTGATGCCTTTGACTCATGCAGACATCAGCTGAAACAAATAAACAGGATTTGGATTCTATTATAAAAATGACAACTTCTCCTTTCAGTTGGGATGTGCTGAAATAAGTAGCTTTTTAACTTAATAGTCAGAAGCTCTTCCATGTAATATTTATAAAGGATGTTGTTTAGGCTATTCTGTACTCCCAGATGAGAGGTGCTTGAAAAAAAAATTAAAAAGTAATTATGTGCATTGTCACCAGGCATTTGGGAATATATTATGTGAACCAACAGGCAGAAAACGTGACTTAACCCTAGAATATCTGGCCTTCTCTCCTGGCATGAATAACAATTTATAATACTAAGAAAATATGGGATGGAAGATAAATTAAGGGATAAATGAAAGATGTTGGCAATTTATGTATGTTCTAGGAAACAACATACAATTTTTAGTGCTAATATCTTCTCAAATTAATAGTTTTAATAATCATGAAAGCTCCTTATAATAATATTTTTTAAATACTATTTCCAAGTGTTTCAAAATGCTTCTTGCCTCCTGGCAATGTTAATCGGATATTTTCCACACAAAGTTGTATAACTTCTACCTGACTCAGATCTGCCTCCATGCAGTGCTGTGAAAAATCAAGCAAAGCAAGAAGCAGATGTTTGTTGTACCCAGTGACCAGCTCAGCCCCACACAGCCTCTTGCTCGCTCCCCTCTGGTGGGATGGGGAGCAGAATTACAGGAGTAAAACTGAGAAATTCATGAAAAAGCAGAAGGTGCATAATCAAGAAAAGAAAAATGAAGAATTAATTCTCTACTTCCTCTGGGCAGGCAAGTGTTCAGCCATCTCCAGAAAATCAGAGCACTATCAACTGTATCAGTTACTTGGGAAGGCAGATATCATAATTCCAAACATACTCCCTTCGTCCTTTTTTCTCCGCCTTTTTTTTTTTTTTTTTTTTTTTTTTTTGTAAACTGCCCCAGCTGTGTTCTCTCCCAACTAGTTCTATCCCAGCCTGGTGGCTGGCAGGGCAGCAGGAGAAGCAGAAAAGGCCTTCTCCCTGTGTAAGCACTGCCCAGGTAAAACATCCCTATGATATCAGCACTGCTTTGGTCACATAGCCAGAGCAGCACCACAGGGGTCACTACAAAGAAAAATGACTCCATCTCAGCCAACCCTTGCACAATGTGGCAAGATATAATAATGTTATTATTATTTACTGGATCCGCGACCGGGGCTAGCTGCCCCCAGACCCCTTTGTCAGGGCCAGGCAGTCGACCCAGGATT
>VZTE01002113.1:1043013-1084873 GCA_013397775.1 Eulacestoma nigropectus
AAGAACGAATGAGGAGGGGTATCCTTCCTTGGACCACAGCAGGTTTTATTAGCCGGATCCGGGCGGAAGCGATAACTCCCGGAGAGGACCCGCGCCGAGGGTTTTAAGGTGAGGAAAACCGGGTGGAGTTTAGGGCGAGAATCAATAGGAAGGGGGCAACTGGGAGGAACCAGGGTACAATCAACCAACGCGGTGATAACAAGGGGGAGACCGTCAGCATGCACCTATGGGGTGCCGAGCGGCTTGGAGGGTTCTGGAAGAAGAGGCATGGCTAGCTTTGGCGGGGGCGCGAGGCTTAAACTCGGGAACTGCCCAGAGATCCACCCTCCGATTCTGATTCGTCAATCCAGGGGAGAGCCCTGTCCGGATTGACAAGAGGGGGTCTCTGGGGCGACCAGGAGGATGCCCTGTAAGAGCACACCCCAACAATTTACTACTACTGCAGGTTCAAACTGCTGCAAACAAAACCAACCAGTGTTACAAGCCAGGGATAGCTTCAGCTGTGACTTTTGTAGGCTCTTTCAAATGCATGTCCTTCAAGACACACCTTTAATGCTTGTTTATGTGCATTCCTCTGGCTCTCTGAATCTCTGTGTGCAGAACTTTCTGATTCTGGCAGCTTCATGATACACCTGAGAATATAAGAAGCCATCATAGATAGGTGTCATCACTTCAACCCATAACCAGCAGGTGGGTCCATGCTGACCAGCTGGTCCAAAGAGGCTCAGGAATCTGCCCATGGCTTCTCCCCATGTGCTGCATGTAGCAGCATATGAAGGAGTAGCACCGTGCAATGTCCGTTGCACAAGTGGAGCAGGGAGTGGCATGTGCTTTTTCTGTCCTGGGTTTTGTCTGGAATCAAACCAAGTTTCAGGCAAGTAAAGCAACATTAAACATATGGAGATGGAAAGGAACAATACTGAAGCCATTTCTACTATGAACTGTTTATCTAGACATAGCTTGAAAATACATCAGACTATGCTAGGATCAGATTGTCCATTTCTGTCAAAACAAGAGTGCTATTTACTGGGCAGTTCATTTGGAGGCCAGTTTAATTACTGGACAAACTTTGAGGTGAAAGATAAATGACATTAGTCCCAGCAAAACAGGGCCTAGATACTTGATCGGAAAATTGGAAACAAAGAAAAGACAGAAAAGAAGGGGAAAAAAACCCCAAAACAAACAAACAAAAAGCTAAACTAAAACAAAAAAAACCCAAAACAAAGCAAACACCCCTAAACCAAAAAGTAAATAAACAAAATCCCAATCCCCCTCAAAAAACCCTACAATAAACCCCCCCCAAAACCCAACAATAATAAAAAAGATAAATAAGAAATAAAACAAAATAGAAGAAAAAAGAGAGCAAGAAAAAATAAAATGAAGTGCCTGTCAGTTCTGACCTGATACCTCTGTTCTCCAGCTTCCCTTCAGGATCCTTTTCCAAGCCATCACTCAGATATTTATTTGAAGAGACCTTCCAGCAAGAACTTCTCTGTCACAGTGCTACAACTGAGAACCAATTGTTTCTTTTCATTAAAATTCTTGTTTATACTACTGCTCAATACGTAACTGGGGGTACAAATGGGTAGCTGCCAGTACCCCAGTGCTCCTTGTTCCTGATATTCAGTTTGCTGAGAATATCCCAGTATCAAGTTATTTCATTCTTCTCCTCCTGTCTCAATCAGGAAAGTTATTATTTGGTTATATGTGCCGGTAGCAATGCATAGAAAAGAGTGTCAAGTTTGTTTTCACGGCCACACAGTCTGGCTCTGGCTAATGCATAGTCTCTAATGCAAACACACAAAGGGTATTTCCTTCATTAGGCTCCATCCATCCATCATGCTGGCTGAACTAACCTATTCTTTGCAGCTCAGACAATTCCTTTAGCTTGTTACAGAATTTTAGTAATCATGTATTTTGCAACACAGGTTGTATCTGAGGCTATAATGAGGTGGTTACCTCATTAATGCCAGAGTAATCAGCTTGTGCACTGAATTCACAGACAACTGTGATTTATAACTAATTGTACTGGAGAGTGGGAGGACTTAGATTTTATATAATTTTTGGCTTAGGGGGTACTCAAACCACTTTCATATATATACCCACCCTAAGGAAATGAAGCAGGTAGCCATATATTTCAAGTACTCCAGATGCACAAGAAATACATGATAAAAGGACTCTCCTTATGTGGAAACACTGTTTTCTTGAGTGCACTTGTTCGCAAGAGAATTGTAACTACCACTGTCCTTGTGTGCTCTGTTTAGCATCAATTCCATGTTCTGTTTGTTTTGGGGTTTGTTTTTTAATGAAAAATAAATTAATGAGTACAATCTGGTCAAGAGATACAGGGCACTTTGAGTGGGTTCCAGTACCACCTGACTACTGGGAATCTAAGGTCTAGTGGTCCTTTGGAGATCAGTCTACACAGCATCAGAGGAACAGCTTGTTTGATTGGTCCTCAGATTAGGGTCAGAATATTTCCCTTAGCAAAGTTCAAGCCTGTAATGGTGGCTGTGAAGTTGTCTACTCTAACCCACAGCAACATATGATTAAATCTCCATGAAAATTTATTTGCAGTTTCTTCATCTGACTGGGTATTCCCTAGTGTTAGAAACAGTAAGCGGATGTTCCCTGTTCACCATCTCTGTCTTTAATGTCACTAATCTTTTAATATATCTTTCTCTATTCTTCCTTATTCTCTCGTTTTAAAACCAAATTATCAAATTAATGGAGCTCCTCTCAGATGGAAGCCATCCTATAGGCTGGATGACCCTTTTTACACTCTTCTGTGCAGTCCTTTGTTTCATTTATAGCTGTCCCAGATCTTTTTTTTTGAGATACTTTGTCTAGAGCTGTATTCAGCTGTCACTGAATGCCTACAATTTGATTTCAGTGTCAGTTTTCATGGCAAGCTGTCAAACTACAGTTTAGCAGGTATCCATCAGAAGGAGGGCACATGCAAATTGTTTTCTGAGACTATCCCAAACTCAACCATAATGAAAAAATTGACATCCAAACAGCGAATTGGAAGCACAGTTCCAGACATGCCTCAAGACCAGTATCCAGATTTGCTGTCACGTTAATATTTTACTAGTAAGATCATCAGAAGAAGCCCCTGGGTCATCATCTAGCTCTATGCAACATCTTGAAAATCCTTTGGACAGGAAGGAAACAAACTGGGAGCACACCATGCTCCTGAAACTGCTCTTCCAGTGACATGTAGACTTATCTGTGCTGTGGAAGATCCCTGTTGGGTATGTGTTTGTCATGATTATCTATTATTAACCTGGAAGCAGGTTGCTATGTACCAATACTTCAGCAAAAGTGGATTGAGCTCCATGTTCTTATCTGAGGTAAAGAGCTCACAGTCATCAGCCTGTGTTGTATTCCACTAATCTGGCAAATAATACACTTCCATTCAGCTTGTGAAGCAAAGTGCTACCTAACTTTGAAAAAAGTACTGCAACAATACAACTTTTCCACTGCCACAATGCAGTGAAATTAAAAATATTCTCATCAAGAGAATTACAAATCACTTTTTTAAGATAAAAATATGAAAATTTGACAAATTAAGTGTTCCTGATCTTTAAAAAAAGAAATAAGGTGTATTTTAAAATAGTTCTGCTAAAAAAAATGTGCCAGTCTACTGCTGGTGGGATAGAAATTACCCCATACAAGAGAAAGGATGACAGTTCATGTGAAGTGATAATCCTACTGTGCTAAATAATTGTAATCCAAGTCTGGGTTCTTGCATGTGCCATTTATGATCTTAGTGTTGTCAGTTTAAGAGATTTAGTGTGATTCAAATAGAGTGAACATGCACATTGTGCTAGGGTCTCTTCCAGGATGTGATTTATTTCTCTCCTCAGATAAGCATGTCTTAGGCTCCTACCTGGGATGATCCACAGTGTGAGGGGTCTGCAGAAGACCTCAAGGTAGTCCTACGTCCAATGATGAAGATGGAGAAATAGCCCACTAATAATATCTTTCCTGATCTTCTCCATCCAGCTTCTCCCAGGCAGCACAGACCTTTGACCTGTTAGCAGCACAGGTTACAGCATGTGCACTCCTCTAGCTCAGGCATTCAAGCGTGAGTTGATAGGACTGAAGCTTTAAATTCTTCCTAGCATTTTGCTCCTTTTCTCTAAAAAAGTGAGCCAGGCAGTTCTGAGAAAGGTGACTTTTTCTTTTTTTTCTTTTAGTCTCTTAGGGGCTTGCAGTTAAAGTGGCATGCAAAATATGACATCTGTGTTGAGGCGACTGACATGGACAATTTATTCATATTTGGTAACAGGATGAATTTCATAATAACATAAAATTGCCAGAGGTGAAAATTAAAAAGCTATCAGCAAAGCATGCTAATTTAATGCTAATGTTAGACTAAACCAGGTCCAGGGTATTTGGAGTTATTAATTTTTATTTCACAGCGGCAGAAGCAGGAAGATGAAGTCAATAATTTATTTTCTTGCCAGAGCATGGATGAAAATGGCAGTAGATCCTGAAGACACCTGCAGAGGCTTTAAACCTCTGTATGATGGCAGCAAACTTTCTGAAACCATACATCTTTTAAACATGTAAATAATCAGCAACTGCAAGTCAGAGTTTAACACTACCACCAAGATTCCACTAAACACTCCTGAAATGTCTGTTTCTGTACAGGCAAAGGCACCTCAAGCTGAATGGATAACCAATAACTGGAAAAAGATGAACCATATTCTCATGAAAAACATTAGAATGCTTGTAGGCCAAGGAGAAAAAGAAGTCATCAAGAGGAAATGACTGGCAGGGACATGAAAAGAAATATGGATCAAAGGCAGTAGCTCACACATTTACGCTCCAGTTTCCTCGGCTGTTGTCTGGACAGGTACCTCTAAATGGTCATAAAATAAAGGGGGACTTGCTTTGGGCTGGAGAAGTAAACAGTTCAGTTAATCAGGAAATATGCTACTGGGTGAAGAGTAGCTTGTTGAACAGAGCACTCAGTAAAACTCAGCTCTCCAGAGTTTTACTCTTTGAACTCTGAACCTGCTTCGGTCATAGATGATGACAAGAGTCTTTTCAGACAGAGCCGATGGAGACTTCTGAGTAAGCCCGTGTTTTCAGGACTGTTGACATGGGAGATCTGTATGCATTTGTTCTGCTTGGCCAGGTGGACCCAAAGCTCCCCCTTTGCCTGCTCAGAGGTCACTGTGATTTGGCTGGGACTTATAAGCAGGAGACAGATTTGACCTGGAAGCCACTCTCAGAGATATTGGCACAAAGGAGTGAAATATCTTGCCTGTAGTGAGCCACAAGGGGATGATCTGCCTGAAGTAGCACCTGATCAAATGGAGGTCCTTGTCTTTTGTACCTAACCATGAAGCCTGAGATTTAATCTCAGGAGATGACTCATGATTATGATGATTTCTCATCCTCCTGTGATATCAGTTAGTTTTTTTTTTTTTTTTTCCTGAGTCTAACCAGAGATTTCAAGTTATTTCTTCCATTAAAAGATCTTTATGTTGTTATTATGGCCAAAGAACAAACTAGCATTGCATTAATACATCAATAAAAATTTCTAAATCAATTCTGCCTAAGTTAGAGGAAAAACTGTGAAGTATTTCTCAAAAAAAAGTTAAAAATAATCTGGGGGGCAAATAAAGAAAAAAAAAGTAAATTAAAAGAGGTGAGATCAGCTCATAGGATAATGCCCTTGTGGAAAAAGATAAGTAAATTTTCTACAAATGACAAATTAGATTCTCCTGGAGAATTTATTTAATTGTAACTTTTTCTACGGGGTATCAAAGAGTTAAGAAGAGTGAAGAGCCAAGGAGATTGAAGAGGGAACCCAAAGAATTAAAAATGAAAGTCAACAGTATTTAACTCTATTATTTATCACCAAGCTGCCGAATGAAATAAATTATTTTTTTAGAAAAAGGCTTTTATGGTGTGAGTACAATGAATTCTGCCTTAATGCTGGGACAGTTAATAGTGAAAAGCATAATTACAGAGAACAAAATCAGTAATATGTTTAATTCAGGAAAGACAAGTTCCTGTTGATGATAGCTTCTCAGATACATTTTATTTACATTTTAAAAAACATCTGTCCCTACTCATTTTACAAGTTAACTATGATTATCTATGCCCTTCTGCTAGTGAAAAGCACATTCAGGATTCTGCATAGTAGAATAAAATCTCTGATACGACTTTCCTTTCATGATTTTCCTGTCTGTTTCACTAATAAATAGATTGTTGTTGATTATGAACTCCTGCTTTATCAAACTGATCAAGAAACTACACTGTTATGTGCTTTTTCTGTATATACATGAACTTTTCATATTTTTTGACTCACAGGACTCATTTCCTTATGATTTTTTTTTTTCATTTCCATATGAAAATGTGATAGTGCTTGACTTAAAATTTAATTTTAAGGGAGAAAAAATGTGAAATGGTATCCTTACATTTGTTAGGCAATTGAGGCTGAAGGTAATTTAGATTTCACTACTAGATAAGGCAACATTATCTTGTTTGTAACAAAGTGGGACCTAGATAGTTTGGAATAGCAGATGTAGGATTCAGTTGTCCTACCGTAGGGCATCTTTACTGAGGTCCTCATGGTTTTCAGCTGCCAGTGCAGGGCTGTGAATGTCTCCTAAAGGTCCTTAATGAATCTGACTCTCTACAGTATCCCATTTAAATTCCAGTGATTATATATAAGCAACAGGAAGCCCTCCCTAACACACCTTGGATCAGTAGCTCTATGTAGGTGCCTATGCACAACCAAGTTGCCATTGTAGTCTGTGCACCTGAGTGAGCCCCAGGAGCTGACTGCTGCTGGGGGTCTGGTTTAGGATGATCTGATAAAGTAGGTCTATGTTAAGGAAAGGCCTTCTGTAGGATCACATGAGATTAACAACATCAGTTAACAACACATCACTTAACTGCTGTAAATATGTGGAAATATTTTTCCAGCCTTTTGTCTTTCACACAGCTTCCTTCCTTGGCTGTCTATGTGCCTGGCTTTAACTGTTGTGCTTAACTTGTCTGAGACTGATTTCTGTGATGCTAATGGTCATACATAAATCAAACACCCTTTCAAGAATTAAATCCCTTTAATTATAGAATGTTTTTCTGCTTAGGAAAAAAAAAAGGACCAACTCTTCCTTGTTTTGCAAACCAAATTTTTATTTTATAAGATCACGTTTTCAGCTGGTTCACAGCAAAGACTCTAGAGATGTTGTAACAATTATTCATAAGTATTCAATACCTAGTTTGTCTATTTGAAAGTAAATTATCCATGGTGTCTACTCTGAAAATCCTCTGAGATTTCCAATCCCATAATGATCAGGTAGAAAAATAGTGTAATTTAGTTTAAAGCCTGCATTTCTCACACAATTTTTTAAAGGTTTGAGTTAGAAAAATACAGTTTGTGGTTCTTTACGTAATCATTCCATTTGCAAACTTATTTTGTATTGCATCTTGCTACAAAATCTTTTCCTTTAATGTTGTTGGGGTTTCTTAACTTCTTTCCAAATCAATCTATCAGTTCTGTTTGCCCAGTTGCGACTGAGATGCAAAACCAGTCACAAAAAAGACACTTTGGAATCTCCTTTGGCTTCAGCTTTATTTTGCTATTGATAGGGTAGTGTGCCCCATGATTCCACAAGAGTAGCTGAGATTTACCTCTGTAAGGTCAACAATGTCCTGTGACAGCATCTTCACTCTGAACTTGTTTAGCAACAGGGAAATGCTCATTAGCATAGCTGTTTATTGTTTTGATTCTGAAACTAAGATTTTTAAATTTCCTTTGTCTTTCTTTAGGGTTACAATTCAATGTCTATGCCACTGACTGAGTGCTGGTCTGAGGTTCAGCTAACTGAACAAGATGCTCAGAGAAAAACTTCCAGACATGAGAAATTGCTGGATATGCTGGATATCTGAGTGAGAAGCTGAGAGAAGGTAGTGCCATGAGCACTGGCTGAACTTCACAGGTTGCTAAGGAGAAGATATATGAGATGGCCAGACTTAACAAATAACTGGAGGGGAGCAGGATCTCCCAAGGCTGAGCAATACCTGGAAAGCTGGCACAGCGATAAAAGATTATCCAGGTAATAGTAATATCATAAATACTTGATGTGGGTGTGGAGGTAGAAAAACCGAGACCGGTAGGGAAAACATACTGGGGCAGGTTGTTTATTTGGTAAAAGGCTGGGGCTGACAAAGAAGGTACAAGAATGAAAATAAGGGTCGAGAACTGAGAAAAAGGGTAATTAGATAGATATAGATATATATATATATAAAAAGCATGCCTGCTGCTGT
Source organism: Eulacestoma nigropectus (assembly GCA_013397775.1). Taxonomy (NCBI): domain Eukaryota; kingdom Metazoa; phylum Chordata; class Aves; order Passeriformes; genus Eulacestoma; species Eulacestoma nigropectus. The sequence continues at coordinate 1,051,312 of VZTE01002113.1, forward strand.
TTTAGGGCTTGATCACTGCAGCTGCATAAGGACCATACATCAAGCTCAGACCATGTAAGGTAAGTGAAATGTACTTCCATACCATGGAGAGCATGGGGGAGCAGGGAGCTTTCCCTGGATAACTGGAAAAAACCCAAGACGTGCAGATGGAGTGCCCTGGTATCACCATGTCAGTCCGCTTTTGAGGTTGACAGCTCTGGCAATTACCCAGCTGTTACCTTGTAATATTTTTATTTGAAAATAAAATAAAGAGACAATATAGAGGATCTACTGATGATGTGAATGCCTTCCAGTTACTGCTAAAATCGTGCAGGTGAGACTGTGACTCACAATCAAAGCTATGACATGAATAAGGAGTAGCAGCAGGAGCGATTTGCCATTGTGTAGCTGCAGGTTCTGGTTTTGGCACTAGTGGGCCTTGGGGAATTCTGTGCTTAGGCTGTTTGCTCTCCAGCAAGGTTATGGTGAGGCAGCTTGTAGCTTTGAACAGATAGGAGAAATACTCATCAAAATCTTCTGCTCTATTTTTAACGTGTGGAGGAGGAGGAAGAAAATTAAATATTACTTCACAGTGATGCAATATTTCCTACTCCAATATTAACTAAAAGTAGTGCTGAACAAAGGTTACTATATTTGTATTATTTTGGGATTATTTTTCTAGTATCCTTCAATAGCTGACTGAAGATCTCTCTAGGCCATTAATATTTATTAATTAATACAATGAAACAGTAGACAAGTTTTAGGGGCCCAAAAGAAGCCATGAACATTATCTATTGAAAAAAAAAGAAGAATGTCATAAGTGAAAAACTAGCTTGCACTACGAACAGTAATGTGTAGCAGATAAACAAATATGTATGTCTGTGTTCATAACTGAACTTTTCAACTCTCAGACAGAAGCCTGTTCCTGGCCATTGCAACTTGTTCAAGCTAGTTGTGAAATTTGGTGATACCCGGACTAAACCAAAGTGGCATGTCCCAAATGCTCTAGTTAATAAGAAGACATGAAACAGAACCATCCAGCTAGGGGGCTGGTCACACATTGTGCCTAGACTATTAAGCACATACACGCTTTAGATTGGAGGAAAATTACGGGCTTAGAATTCTGCAAAGACAAAGTGGTGTTGAAAAGAAGTATTCCCAGAGAAAAATGGTCTTGGAGGGAAAGAAACCCAGAAAGGAGGCAGTGAAGGTCCTGGAAATAGGGAAAGATCCCAGTATGAGACTGCTACATGGAGACAAATGCTGGGGGACACTCAGGAACCTTGGCCAATAATTTCTGGTAGAGGTAAGTGTAAGCAGCAGCATGGTGGGAACTGACTCGATTTCTTGTCTGATGTTCATGGACCGGCAGCAATCTTCCTGATTGGAAAGGGAGTCAATACCCAGGAAAATGCTATGGGAACAAGTGAGTCCAGTGTAAGTGTAGCATAATCAAGTAGGTCAAGAACTCTAATCTCAGAGGTCCTTAATTGCCCTCCAGTATCCAGGTCCACTGTGACTTGTCATTTATTCTATCCTGCCAGTGACAATAACCCAAGATGTTTTAAGTCTATTCCCATGATAACTTCCCTGGGAAAAAACCATAAAATGACTAATAGAGGATTCAAATCCTTAAACTATGACAGAACCATAACATGATCAATTTCTATTAAAACAGTTTACTAAAAATAGATTTTGTCCAAACAATTTGATATCTATTGATAAAAGTATTAGTGTCAATGTAATATAATCCTTGATTGGTTTGACTTTATGTTGCCTGACATTTCCACTAAAAAAAAAAGTCATACAATCAACATAACATACTTGTATTATTGTCTGGCTGACAGATGCCAAATGCCATTGGCAATGAAGATTCATCATCACACTGGTGGGTTTCTAGCAGAGCTCTGTGGAAACCAGCTCTTGTCCTGTGCTGTTAAATATTTTTCTTTCATCTATATCCTGAAAGAAAATAATTTAAAATCTTAGTTTATGCAGGCAAATGACAAAACTCTTGGAGATGCGATAAATAATAAAATAGACAAGTGTTCAGTAGCCTTTGAAAGAGAAGTGCAAGAAAAAAATAATGAAAGGATAATATACCAATAGAATGCTTAGGGTGCTGCAAAGGGCACGTGTACATCTTGTGCTCCTTTTGTAGCAAGTAGAGAGAAATTGACATTTCTAAACTGTGACTTATCCTAGAGCATAAATAAAATTGGTCAACAGTATGGATGCTATAGATACCTGTTTTTCTCCCTTAATCACAAAGGGAGTCAAAGTCAATTAACTTAGATGTAGACTTTGTCCTGTAAAGATTTGCAGTTATGTGTAATAAACCATGGCTGCTGCCATGTCAAAGAGAAGTGTGCTTGTTCATTGAGTGAATGGTTGGAAATATTTAGGAAGGTGGGACTCTCTGAGTAGAAGTAGTTGTATACTTGGCAATCTCTTGGGAATATAGATATTAACTGAATTTTGAGTGACTTCTGTCAGCTACCACAGTTGTTTTATAAAAGTTCCAAATCCAGGAAAAATGAATCAAAAATTTCTGGGATAATAAAACTATCTTCTTTGTGGTAAAGTGCTCCTGAGAAACAGTAAATTCTATTTCTCAGATCAAAGGAAAAGATAGAATCATCTAGAAATCTTTGTAATACAGACCTCTTTTGACCATTATTTATTTTTTCTTGTATTACATTTTTTTCTCTTTGTTAATTTTTTTTTTTTCTGTCATTCCACAAATAACAAATGGGAAAAGAGAGCAGCTTCTAACCTTCCAGAAACATTTCTTCCTCTGTGTTTCCAATGTCCCTTGTTCTGAAGAACATTATTCTGTATTCAGGCCTAGGCTGCTCAGTGATCTACGTTTATTATTTCCACTGCACTCAGTGTTGTTGTTGCTGTTTTTATAAGAAATGTGAAACAAAATCCAAGACTAAAGAGGCAGAATTCAATCAAAACATTAAAAGGCCTGCCCTTGAACGTTTTTTCATCGACCTCAGGTCCTCCTCACTTACCAGGTCTATATTTGGGCCATGGCATATTAAGAAAGTTGGTGTTTGAATTCTGATGAGTTCTGCAGAACTATTATTTTGGACCATGAACAGACACATCTTTTCTCTCAAGGGCTTTGAGATGAATCTCATTAAGTCTTATACAACACAGACTATAGATAGTAGAGGAATATATTTGCAATCCTATCCAGCTCAGATACATATCAGATCATTGTCCTCTATATGTGTGTTCTTATCTGCAAATCGTAATCTCTTTCTGAGGAGAGGTATCTTGGCTCTTGTGAAAACTATTTCCAGTAGAGTCTTTCTCAACCCAGCTCTATCTTCTGTTTACTCCTGTGATTAAAAGTAATGGAATGTCCTATTAATGGTGCAAATGCTCTTCTGCTATCCTAATTATTCTCTTGGCCATTAATGAAAAGAAGACAAGCAATTTGAGAGGTCAGGTAGCACTGGAGGAACACACAGTTTCTGCTCTGTGTTTGTACTCTCTGTTTTCATTAAATATTTCAGGTGCAGCTCTGCAAAGCAGTAAACACATAGGAAAAAACAACCTGAAGTATATGAGAATCTGAAAACAACACTGGTAAAATAATAATGAAAGAAGGTATAGGAGAAAAATATGCCAATAAAACAAATGTAACGGTACTTCTGTTACATTTTTATCCAACCTTTCTTAATATTTTATTTGAAAAGTGAAGTTTATGTACCGAGATAGAGGGGATAGATGACAAAGACCCTTACAGCTATTGTAAGCAGGTCATTGTAGCTGCTTTGCCCGTACAGAGAACTCAAGCCATAACAGCACAAAAAATAAGAATAAAAGAAGATTTGCTCCCATGTAAAGCAACCCACAGGAATGCAATATCTCTATGCTGCCTGCTAGGTGCCCACCAAGGTGCTGTATCACTCCACTTCCTCTACAGGACTGGGGGAGAAAAATAAAATGAAAAGTCAGTGGGTCGAAATAAGGACAGGGCAATTGCTCATCAGTAGTACCATGGGCAAAACAGACTAAATTTGGGGAAAATCAATCTAATGTATTGACAATTAATCACGGTAGGATAACAAGAAAAAAATCTAAAACCACCACATTCCCCACATTCCTCCCTAGGCTCAACTTCACTCCCAAGTGGCACAGGAGAATAGGAAATCAGCTGCAGACAGTTCATGTTTTTTCTCTGCTTTTCCTTCCTTCTCATGCCCATGCTTTGTGTTCATGTCATGCAGTAGTTACCTACGTGCCCCTGTGCACTGCACCTGTCTTAAAGGCAAAGTTGCACCCCAATGTGAGGTGTAAGAACTAGATGGGCTCTAAAATGACCAGAAAATCTGGAGGCAACTTGAGAGTTGACTGTCCTCAAGTGCCTGCATGGTGGCATGGGGCTGTGCAGCATGGAATCATCTCACCAGAGCAAGTGATGTGTGCTGGCAGGGCATGCGGCAGGGATGATGTGCTGCCTGAAATTGCTCCCAGCCATAGCTCACCAATAGAATGACAATTTTGAAAGACAAAGACTCCTGAAAAAATTCCTAAGTTTTACACAGCGTAGAATTGAGATAGCTTTTGATAAACGATTTTTATTTTGTGGCTTCACACTGAAGGTCAAGAGATTTTACAGCCTGATATAGAGTCCTACGCTGCTCCTTTTCTCTGACCAGCTTCTTTTTATTTGTTTATTTTTAGCCTTTTCTCTCTTTATAAAGAAGCATCACTAATGCATTTATAAACTCTAGATGTGAGGTCTCTTCAGTAATCAGTGTACCTAATGCAATTCTCTTAGGCAATCTTTGGATTGCTCTTAATGAGAGGGTCTGAGGTAAAGAAAGGATGATGCTGCAGGGTATTTTAAAAAGGGAATTCTTTGACCTAGCACTTTGATTAGATGCTGTACTGAGGCAGATGCCTTTGTTCAATACCCAGAAAACAAAGTTATTGCCTCTAGCTAACAATAATTGTACAAAAATGTATTTACAAGGGAATGAAGTGAATGAATATTTACAATGGCAATTGAACAGTAACACTCATTTTTCTCTGAGGCAATTAAGATATCTCATCTTAATCTAGGTCATCTCTTTGTCCCAGTAAATGAATGATTACTCAAGATAGTTTTTTAGGGAAGCACAAAAAAAAAAAAAAAAGTATTCTTGAACAACTGCCAAAAATTTAGAAATGCAGCCAACTTTTAACATTTTCTAAAGGATTAAAAGATCAAACCTGATTTAGTAGCGCACTGCTTCATGTCACAAGGGTTTTCATTCATTCATTTAGGGATAGCACAGAAATAGACCTTAATAATTGCCAGTATCAAGAGTAAAGTGCATTCCTAAAGGTGGAAGGCCACATGGTATGAAGTGTAAAGGCCAGTTAACACTTCTGTGTCTAAGTTTTCCCACACATCACAACTAAACACTTGGGGTAGGTGATCTTGCAGAAGAGGGAATTTCAAGCATGTTTTGAAGGAAGAATGAAGGTGTTTGACTAAGAGCATAGGGTATCCTTTATCTTTGAGGTATTTTGTAGGTCTTTGACTTCCCTCCATTTCCCGTAAATCTGTGAGATTTCCCTTACTAAAGTTACAAGCCAAACTCTTAGGGAAGATGAAGAGCCCTGTGGGACTTCTTACTTGGTTCTACTCATTCTCTTGCAAATGCTTTGTTCATTGACCTATTCCTTTCAGAACTATTTTGTGACAGCCCTGAGTATGCTTTCCAAAGTTTAGAACACTGAAGTTTTTTCCCCCTGTTTAGTATTGCTTATTTATGTGAAATAAAAGTTTTGTCATAATTTTATAGCACTATTTAAGATTTATGATATTTATTCTTTTTCTTGCTTGTTATTGCAAGGCGACTGAAAATTACTTATGAAACATTTTCCCCGAACAACACTGAGCTTGAGTTTTTTTCCCCCCTTGGTGGGAAACAATCAATCTTCGAATAATACTTCTACTGGAGCAACACAGAAGTCAAACAAGTCTTTTACATTTCCTGGTCTGAGATTAATACTTGGTTTTAGATCAATATAAATATATCTTCTTGAGTGAGCATCATAATACTTTAGGAAGTAAGTAAAGTGCACTGTAGGAGAAGTTAATTGGTTGGCTGATGGACTGGGAACATTGTTTAGCTAAAGCACCTCTCTCTATACGACACACTGGTAGCTTGGATTAGGAAGGAGTTATCAATGTGCCCAAATATGGTGTAGAAAGTGTTGGTAATGAAAAGTCATATGCGTAGGTGCAACTCAGTAAATTATAGCATATTTTTAAATAATAGTTTTTTACTTTTTGCCTTTTATCTGACAAAAAAAAAAAGTCTTGATATGAGATCAAGAGAGAGAGAATTTTTCACTTTCAATAATATCTCAGGTCAGGATGTGTAACAAAGGATTGTCTCTTTCCTAAGGATCTCGCAGACTAAAAGTAGACAGGTTTGTGGAAAGCAGCCTGATAAAAAGAAATTATGAGATGAGTCTCAATGCTAATATAAATTTTACCTCTCATTTGTATACTGACTAGAATAAGTAAAAAGAAGCAAATGGATTTATGGCTTAAAATTTGTAAAGTTTTTACTTGTTTTGTATTCAGGACAGTAATGTAAATTACATCATTTGTTCAGTATGTTTATAAGAATCAGTACATTTTTTATAAAAGGCCAATTAAACCGAATAGTTTCATTTGCCCTCAGCAACGGCTGTAATGAACGATAATAAAGTAGGTTGAGTTTGCTGTATTTGGCTTTGGTTGGTTTTTTGTAGGCTTTTTTTTTAATTCACTTTGTGACAAATGGCTTTGCTTGAATAGCTTGCCTTGTTTGGTTTGATTGGTGTCCAGACTGAGTACATTAGGAAGCGATGATACTTATCTATGTGGTACACATGCTAATTAAATTGACTTTACCAAAGCATACAAATGTCTCCCATTATTTTCTTTTCTCTTACCTTGTGTCAATACATTTCTGTAATAAATCAGAAAATCTTTATTCAGCAGGCAGATAGTATTTGAGAAGTGCAAAAGATGCATTCATTTTGACAGTTTTTACTTTTTCAAAAACTAGCTTGCAAAGGTACAGAAGTATCAAAAAAGAAAAGCTTTCCTATGCCAATTTCTTTGGTTTGTACATCATGAAAAGAAAAGATAAACTGATAGGTTGCTTATTCATAAATTGAAAACGTAGATTTATATGACAGCTTAAATGAGGTCTGGCAAAATCCACTTTTAAGCTTGGGTTTGTATATTGTGAGAGCTGTTTGACTAATCAAACAGAGGTGGCTGTATAATGAATAATTCACGGCTGCAGTGCCTGTGAAGAAGCAGGCTGTAAATACCTGCAGCAGAACTCCAGTGACACCATAATTAGCAGCTGGCATTGGCTGGCTGATGATGTCACCGTTGCTCTGATGTGTAATTATAACATGACCTGTTGATGAAGTTGTTGATGTGTAATATTTCTCCTCTCCAGTGGCATGCACTCTTTTACACAAACAAAGGAGAGGGGATGGCCCTTCCACCCATTTATCCCAGCCCAGTAACCCCTGGCTGCACCTCCCTTTGCCTCTCAACACCCTTCGTCATCCTACATCCTCCTTTTCTTCTTTTATTCACCCTGATCTTCCTTCCAATGTCCTGCTAACACCATCAAAGAAGTTGTCATTTTTGCTGTTCCCACAAATTATGAGTATGGTGCCCACAGGCAAGGTCAGGGCTCCGCTAAGCACAGTCCCTCCATAAATGTCCTGTGAGTGAGTGGACAAAACAGCGCTGCACCTTCAGAATGTCCTGAATAGTACAGAGGTGACAGGTCACGAGGAAGGCAGTCTGGCCCCCTGTTTACTTGAGGGACAGCCCTCTGGGGCCGTGGTTCTCTGAGTGACTCTGACAGCTGTGGCACATACAAAAGCTAATCAACTGTTGTTTACTTAAAGATACAAACCTTTATCACTGAAACCCTAGCTGTTATTAAAAAGATATTGGTAGTCTTAGCAGAGTGAGAAGAAAATCTCTCATCAGAGCTGGGAGTGAGAACAGGGAAGAAAGGGAGAGGACATGCATCCTCCAACAAGGCAGCTTTCACCAGAGATCCAGCAGATATAGATCAAGTAGCTGCAGAAAATGCAGAAGAAATTAGGACAGACAGCACATTTTTCAGGGAATTGGCTAATCTGGACCTTTTTGCATTTAAAAACAAAGACAAGAACACCATCAACCAACCAACATAACCACTCCAACACAACTACTGCAGAAAAATACACATAAAAACAAGAGAAAGATGGCTCGGGGTTTTTTTTGCCCTCATGCTGTGCATGTGATGCAGAAAAAATTTCTCCTGTCCCATTCTGGAAGACCACATTGCAGTAGTGACTGATTGGCTCTGTCCATTGCGTCCTGTCTTGCCGTACACTCCCATCATCACAGAGGTGTCCTCTGAGGAGCTGGTCAACACCTTTGTGCTGTCAGACGGTTACGGTAGAGCTGGTGAGAGTCCTTGTTTTCTCCAGTAGTAGTAAGCTAGACCAGGCAATGGTCTACAGGATTCAGAAGATGGATTGCTCCATCTTTACCCAGAACTCAGAAAAGCTCAGAAGGAGTCATGTCCCCTAATATAGAACTAAAAACTTGGAAAAGTTATTTTTGTAAATAAAGATGGATAAAAACAGTCTTAAGAACTATTTTAATTTCAAAATATGCTTATATATATTTATATGTTCACAAAACTAAGTGCAGACTCCAAATTCTTCAGATGCAATTTGGAAAATGTCACCAGGGAATGCAACACTGAAGGTTGTATATAGCTGTTTTATATGACTGGAATCAAAATTCAGATACATCTTTGCTTCTTTAGAAAGCCATACATAACAAGGGACATGGCTACAGCATGTTGTAAAGATGAGCCCTAACATGTTGCTATGAAATCTGGCTGGGATACCTTATAATTAAGAAAGTCTGTGAGCCAGGAAGAGTGTCATGGTTCCTCTGGGAACATGGATTTACAGATGTGTGTCTGTAGGCATATCCAAGTGCATGCTACAGGACTTAAGCATTCTTCTATTCACTGGGCTAAGATGAGGGAGAACAATTACTCCCTCCTTCTGTGTCTGCCCAGTAACATGTCTGGTTAATCAGCCCAAAATACTCTCAATCAGAATTTCTTTGAGTGCAAAGCAGAAGTTACTGGTCAAAATTCTGTTGACTCTATTTTTGTTGTTATTTTTTAATGAACCACATTGCTAACTTTACTTGTAACTAATGTGGAACAGCACAATACTAGCTCCCTAATTTTAACAGACTCATGGTAATTTGTGAACCAGTAATTTCCTTTGTCTGAATCTCAGAGGTGTTTATACAGCAGTGAATTGCTCATCTGTGCTGTAGGAACTTTATTCAAGGTAGCGTCCTGGTTGTTATCTCCTCAATGATGTTGTCCATAGGTGTTTGGATTTGTATTGCTGCTGGTTAGTCTGTGATGTGTGTTCATTTAGGAGTGTAAATATTGGCCAGCATTTTGCATTGTAATCACACAGCACTCTGGGACTGAACTCACAGTCTTTCGCTCCCAAAGTGAGAAAGCTATCCACAGAGCCAAAATAACACATGGGAAAATGGCATTTTTATAAAGCAGCCAGAGTGATATTTCTTTGTTTGGCACATCTGGTTTTTAATGACTGACACCCAAGTGTGTATTTATGTTTGGAAAGAAATTTTAGTGGCAAAGAGAGAAGGAAGGAAACTTTTTCCTTTGTCAAACATTCTGGTGCTCATAAAGATGAACCTTTCCCATAATTACAAACCAGGGAAACACATTATAGCAGGTCCTTGTTCAAAGGTTTTCGAGGAGTAGGAGACTTGCTCTCTGTGTTGGGCCATATCAGTAAGTACTTGCATATAAGGAAGGCAGCAAAACCTCTTCAGTCTTCAAAGAAAGGGTAAAATTTGGATTCATAGACATTTAGAGAACTGAGTGCAACTTCCATTTGCAGTGGTCAGTGCTGAAGTGCATGGAGGGTCTTGACATTGGCGTGTATGGAAATGTCACACCTGGTAACATGGGGCAGTAGCTAACTGTAGGGAATTGCTTCTTTAGTCCTACACACAAAATTAACCTCTGGCTAATTATGATTCTGACAACAAAATTTTTGCTAATCATTATCTTTCACTTTCTTTCTGTGATTTGGAAGACTTGTAGGGATATTCTGAGAAGGTTTGTTTTACGGTTTATATCATCTTACAAAGGATTATAAAGAAGAGGTGATGGGACCAGGAGACACTACCTGGCTGCTGAAGAGCAACCCATATTTCCAAAGAAGCTGTGGGATCCAGAGACTGTGGTATAGAGCTCTGCAGACAGAGATCAATCTTCCTTTGAAAGCAGCAATGCTGTTGCAGTGTCTGAAAGTCTGAACCAAGTCTATTTAAATGGAATAATATAATTAAGTGGTCATAAAATCAAATATTAACAAGAACTGGAGGACTTGATGTCTGATTGAAGAATGGGTTTGAGAGTCACAGCCTCTGCAGGCTGAGGATTTGCTTCCATTTTCTTTTCTGGCTTTAGCTCAGCCAGTGCTTGCGTGTACTAGAGAAATGAGCCCTCAGTGCAGGTGTGAGAGGGACCTCTCATCTCTGCTGAGATGCTCATGGTTGAATAACTGAGCTACAGGCAGCCCTTCTACTTGCATGAGCCACTGAGCTGCAAAATCAGAGAGTGTCTGCACAAACGAGTACATGATTGCATCTGACTCTTGTATGCAGCGTGGAGTTGCATGTTGCCATTCTGTGGGCTAAATGATATCTAAGCCCAAGACTTAACAATAAGGCAATTCAAGAGTTTGCATATACATTTTTATGTCACTAGTGCATCATTCCAACAGTTTAGTGCTGTGGCTAACAAAACTGAATAATGAATTTTGTGGGGATTAATTTTAAATTGACAGAAAATATGATTTCCCAAAATGTCTAATGTTTTTCCCTCTATAATAAAATTTTAAAATGTACTCTTTCTATTTACGGAATCAGAGAATAAGCTGAGTTGGGAGGGACCCTCAAGGATCATCGAGGCCAACTCCTGGCCCTGCACAGGACCATTCCCAAGAACCACTCCATGTGCCTGAGAGCATTGTCCAAATGCCTCTTGAACTCTGTCAGGCTTGGTGCTGCAACCACTTCCCTGGGGAGCCTGTTCCAGTGCCCAGCCACCCTCTGGAATATTAGACATTCTGTAATATCTAACCTAAACCTCTTCTGACACAACTTCAGGCCCTTGGGTCTTTAAAAATTCCTTTTTAAAACTAATATTATTGTTATTATCACTGCCTCAATATTTTTGCAGTTAATGCAAAAGTGAGAATTTTTGCTTATTTATCTTGTCTGTTTAAAATGCTTTCCTACTTCTGTGAAAAAATTATAGTTTGAGATAAATAATATACTTTTCTAGAGTTAGGAAAACTCTCAAATTATCAAATCTAAATGAACTTTGTGGAGATTTAAAGATAAAGCAAAATAAGTAGGACTAATCTGAAAAACATCAGAGCTTTTAATAAGGACAAAATAAGCTTATGCAGGGTAACTGGTAAGATATCCAATATATCTTCTTCTCACCCTTTCCTTTTTCTTTTTTTTTTTTTCCCTCCTTCTTCACTTTGAGACTATTATTTGCCCGAAGAAGTGATTACCAGAGGGAAAAAAATGGTTTTCTCCTGTATTTCAAGTTCTTGTTAGCACCGAGGTCTGGAATGTTAATTACAGAACTCAATTATCTCAAGTTAAAATTCTATTAACCACATACGAATGAAATGGAGTTGTCAAGCTAAAATGAGCTAGGCAAAGTGAAGAGTGGATGGGATATGGTGATACAGAGAGTAATGGGTGAGTGCTTTAATATTTAATTCTGTATCTTGTATGAACGTATTTTTACACCCATTTGATGATTTTCTGAATGTTTAAACGAGTAGTATGCTGCATCCATATTTTTAAGAAAAAAATTGATTTAACCGTTAAACAGTACTGCAACAAATTACATACATCTGTGAAATTAGAATACTTACCACTACCCAAGTAGTCTGTTTGTTGCTTTTTGCTTGTCTAATGTATCTCACATCTTTTAGTTATATTTGGATACATATTTAAGTCACTGGTTGTGCCAAGCTAGTTGTTTGCTAGTGACATTGCTTCACTTATTTCTTTAATTTTTTCTAAATAAAAGAAGGAAAATAATTAAGCAGATGTTTTTCTGTCTCTGATGAATATACTGAAAATTCTACACTGTTTCTAACATAAACAACTTTGTAAATGATATTTTTATTAAGACAATGCTTTACTGACTACTAATAAATTTCAAATTTATTGTAACTTTTATGTGTATTAAGCAATGATTAGAGTTAAGAAATTTTTTTCATTTATTGAAAGAATATGAAGAAGCAATGAAGAAGAAATATTATTATCCTGGGCCTATAGCTTTGAGTTTAGTCTGTAAATGTGGCTTGGGGCCATGAGAATAGATGCCATTATGGGATTGAAGGTCATAGTTTCTGCAAGTAGATTCTTACAAGATAAAGAAAGAGATGTGTGGCAATATTTTATTCTGTCAAGCTTTGAACTGATGATGACACAAAATGTACTATTTTTAAAAAACACCTAATTGATCTAGGAGCTGTTTTTCTGAAGTTAATGGAACCTTATTTCAGTGAATATCGATAGAAATGTGGTTGTCTGATCTATTCAACATTTTTATAAGTCCTGTTTTTAAATGCTTTGTAAATTCATCTTTAAAGTTCTGAAGTCACAAACTTCAGAATGCATTAACCCAAGAATCTCCCCTTCCTTAATTCCATAGGACAAATTTTATTAGAAATTATTTTTTAAATTCTCTAAAATTATTGAAACAGAGTTATTGTTTTGACATATTTAACATCAGTACTCTTCCAAAAAAACTTATTAACTCTTTCAGTAAAGACAGAGCCTGATTTTGAGAATGATTTTTAGTATGCAGAAAATACAGCTTTTACATTCTGTACTTTTCTGAATTTCATTCTGACAATGATGGTATAATTTACCTATCTCTTATATTATTTTATATTTTACGTGACATGGTACTTTTAGAATAGAGGCATGGAAATTCAAAGAGGCATATAGCATTTTCCATGAGAAGTTATCGACTCAAAACACTATTGACTGAATTTTGAAGTTATATGCTTTAGATGGTGTAAATCAAAGCAGTTACTTGCATGAAGTAAAGCTCTTGTCCTAATTAATTTCTTCTCTTCATGCAGACTTTTTGTTAACAGATTTCCTGAGAGATAGCTACTTCCCTTCTGTTTCCATCTGTCTGGAGATTTCAAGTCCTACCTTTCCTAGTCTCTATAGAAAAATCAGTATAGGCAATTTGTTATAGAAGGTATGACATGCATCTCATATGAGGGAGGTGTTCGCTTTCTCAGTGTAATGGAGCTTGATTGTGAACAAAATGTATTTGCAATTACTCCTAAAATTCATAACATAAAATACGACATTTTGCAGGAAAGCCCAAGATATTTTTGGGAAAGCAACTCTAGCGTGTTAGTGCTAGATATGGTTTTAAGAAGCCAGACAGTCTCCACAATCTTGCCTTAGTCTGCAGAAATTATTCCATTGATGTCAGTGTTAAAATATGTATTGACTTCAGAGGGCCCAGGATTATTCCTTTTGTGTGCTTTCTATCAACACATCAATGACCTGCTAATATTAGATAGATGATTTGAATAGGCAGCCATGTCATAGGTAGAGCTGTGGAAGCTCTACTGAGTATTATTAACTGAGAGTACAGTAGCATTTCATCTGACTTTAAAATCCTTAAGTTGCCCAGAAATCTTTGAAATAGGATGCAGATTTTTAACTTTCACACCAGCCTAACTGAGAAACAGAAGGCAAATGCTAAAGCAAACAAAGCTCCACTGGAAAAAAAAAAGTCAAAGTAAATGTAATTTCATCTAAAATCGTATGAAGCCCCTCTCTTCTGGGTAACCACTCTGTTTTTCCAGCAGTGAAGCAGATTTAAATTGGAAAAAAAATACATTTTTCCCTCAAAACTTGCCTCTGAACTCTTATTTCTCTTTTACATTCCAAGTGCACTCGCGTTCCACTCAAATACTCTTCTCATACCTATTGTGCACCCTTACCTATGTACTCATTTCTCACTTCAGTGCTGTCAGGAGGCAAAACTAATTTACTTCTATTTCTTTGTAATTTTTCCTTCCTGATTGATATTACTTATTTTCACAATGTTCAGAATGACTTCTTTCTTCGTTTCAGCTGAGACACACAATCAGATACAATTGATAGGAGAAATTATCTCTTTTCTTGATTGGAAAAATATTGGAATCCTAAAATTTAAATTTTTCCTGCCAACTAGAACTCATTACACAAGAGGTAAAAGGTATATTTCTGAGTTTATTTGGCCCATAGCAATGGACTTTAGTGAGGGAGAAATGGAGACCGTAAAGTCATCTAATTCAGGACAGTATAGGTCAGATACGTACAGTATTATCAATGAGCATCTTTAAAGATCTGTTTGTTAGGAGACTTATAGAAGGTATGAAAAGAAAAATCCCATAGGAATCACTGCCATGTTGTATTATTTTACTGAAAAAAAAATAGTATCAAACTGGCTGAATATAAAACCTGTTCAAGTCAATGGTCCAGATCTTGGGTAAATCTTGAGTGTTATTTTGTACTTTTTCTTATACAGCAATTTGTTAGGCAAGACAAAGTATTTTGGTTGTCCTCATTAATCTTTGATGCTACTTATTCGACTTGTGTAATGTTATCACACCCACCCCTGAGATAGTCTCCTATGCCATTAGTTAGAAATGAATGACTGTGGCTCTACCTGAAGAGAAAAAAAGCTGTATCTCCATCTGTGTGGTCACTGATCAGAAACAGATTTCAGAAAAAGACTGTGAGGGTAGAATAATAACAATACAATTTACTATCTTTGGTTCTCTAAGCTTACTTTACTTTCAGTGTGTTTTGAAACATTACCTACTTACTTCTCACACCTATTATAAAAGAACACATTAGCTCCAAAAATGATAGTGTAATTTGGCAAGAGGACAGATGCAGCTTCAGGAATTGAAATACAACTGAAAGAGTTCTGGGAGAGACATCTAGCACTGGTCACCATGGAGAGGAGACCTGGTCTGTCTTACATTTCTGTCTGCAGCTCCATAACCATTACAGACAACTCAGAAAACCCTTGCTTTTCCCCACCAGGAAGAAAGTCTGTCAGTAAAGATGCTCAGCGTGAGCTATGTCTAGTCTAAGCAGACCCACTGCCTCTGTGTGGGACTTAGTACGAAGGACTTTGGTCGGCCAGGAGTTAAGCAGCTCACCTTCTCCTGAGGATCATGTCTGCAGCGGTGAGTGATAAAGCCGGCTCTTTCTTTCCTTCCTTCCTGGACTCTTTGAGGATGTCAAGAAAGTATCTAAACTCACTTGGGAACTTTGTTTCAGAAAAAACTACCAGTGCTTATTTGAGTGCTGTTGTCTCTTGCAACCTGTCCTATTATTTGCGTAACACCGTAGGAGAGCTAAATCATTCATTTAAAGATGTGGGATGTCAAAGTTCAACTCCCTCCTCTGCTGGAAAAAATTTCGAAATTTCAATCTAAAAAGCATCATGTTTTTAGTTTGTTTTCTTTCCAGAAGTGTCTCATACATACTAGATTATATTACCTACTGGAAGGGAAACCTCCATGCTTTCTGTTGGAGCAGTGCTGGAGAGCAGAAAAGTGCAGTGAATAGAAAAATACTTGAAAAAAAGGCTGATCAATTGCTTTAATTTTTTTCCTCGATATGTTTTGAGATCTGAGCAGTGGAGAAGTATTTCTGTGAGTACTTCTATATTAGCAATTTTACTATATGCAGGTAGATGTTCATGGCTGAAAGGGACAATCATAAAGATCTATTTCACTCCCTCTCCAACATAGGTGGTAAAAATACTCCAGTGACTCTTGAATAAAATCTACTGGCTCAGATAAAGCTAGAAAACCTCATTTAGAAAATTGAATATTTGTGCTCTGACTATTTGTACCTAGGAGCTAATTTTTTTGCACTGGCTCTTCAGGTGATCTATTGAACTTTGCACCACTGGAAAACATGAGCATGAAAGTTTACCATTATATCAAACAGTACACTGAAGCACAGACAGGTGTGACAGCATACAAATGTCTGTTTTCTGGGAGTTGGACAGATTTTTTTGTTTTTAAAAAATGATTCCTAGAACACTTTCATTACCCCAGATATAAGCAAATGTGGATATTAAAGCCAGTATCTCAAGCTTTATATATCAATGTACAGAAAAGTGCTGTCAAGCAACAGCTGCGAACATTAATAGAAAAGGAAAACATTTTGGCTGGATTTTTATAATGTCTCTACTAGAAAACTTAAAAAAATATTGCTATTAATTTGTTATTTTTTAAATCAAGTTATTTCAGCTAAGATTGTATTTATCTGTTATGCCCAAAAATAGGAAAAAGGATACCAAGTCTGTCCTTTTATGCCTCTTAAAAAGTCAAGTCAGTTTAGAGAATCACAAAAGATTCAGGTTTTCCTGCCTTGTGGTGAAGAAGCTGAAGAAGCAAGTTCACATGGCTTGACTAAACTGTTGTGAAACCCCATCTCAGATCAGAGATGGGATTAAGAAAACCATGATTCTCCATAAAAATGGTCACCTGAGCTCATCTCTACTGCTCCTGGAATCTGAAAAATCATCTCTGCTGAGATGATTGTGCTCAAACGACATATTAATGCAACCTGCATCATTATGCACAGTTTCATCTTCAGTCTATTCCAAGCCCCCTTTATCTGAGAACAAATCTAAACTTTGTTCACCATCTGTGAATAAGACATACAGCTACAGGAGCACATGGGAAAAAAAGCGAATGAGTAATAGCTTTCAAGCAGAGATGAGTGATACATCTTTCAAACTGAAAGAGGGTAAAAGAAATAGTGTTTGGGACACTATTTGAGACACCAGCAGGAGTCTCTGTTTCTAAGAAAAGATATTCAATCTTGTTAAGTACTTTACTCATGATTAGCATAGCTTTTAATTTAATTTTCATTTGTGGGAGTGTTACACTGTTTGCTGATGTACATGGTTAAGTGAGAGGTAATATCTTTATTAATAGGATTTCAAAGGAATGAACTGCTTGCGTTTTGTAGGAGTATGACATTGATTTCATGTGGCCAGCCCAATATATGAAAACAGCTGAGCTATACTAGAAAGCACTAGAAAGGCTATTGGTCTTAATTCAAGCTGTCAGTCTTGTAATTCAAAAAATAGTTTGGCTGGTCTGTGGAGCCTTGGAGACTTTTCCACTCCTCAGTTTCAATGGAATGACAGGCAGGAAGACCACAGCTGTCTCAGGTGACCTGCGTGTGACTGCTGCAGTGCTTCCCAGAGCTTCAGCCATCTCACTCACGCCAGGGCTCTGACTGAAAGGTGCTGTGGCTTTCTGGCCCACCTGCTGAGGTGTCCTCTATGCAAACAAGAGCGAGAGTGAGGCATGATTGGAAGTCATCAGGGAGTGGTGGTGTTAAGTGCCATCTTCTCCCTTTAGACATACCCTGTGAAATCTGGAGAAACCCAAAAGCTGTCAGGCATGAGGAAAGGAGTGTTTGACTTCGTGAATGACAGATAAACCCTCCCAGTGGTTTTCTGGTCAGTTTGTTTCCACTGCACACAGACCCCTCCCCAGCTGGTATTTTCTTCTTTAATTCCCTCACTGAAGATGTGTACATTGGAACCTGATACCTGATGTGTATGCGAGGGAGAGCTCTGCTGCACCACAGGCACTATAAATAACTACTCACTTCAGAAGTAAGGCATATTGCTAGTGTGGCTCATAATGTTAATACTGAGGGTTAATGTCCTGCCCTTTATCTTAATTAGTGTAGCTTTCAATTAGAAGTAAGACACTCACTTTGGAATAAAAGAACTGACCCACACCTCTTCCCTAAATTTGAATTATCCCCACAATTAAGTGCTAAGTATCTGTCTTGACACATACAGACCTTTATCACCACCATGTCTGAGTGACTGGCAATGAACTGCAGCATTCATTCACCCACCCATTCCATAAATTTTCCATATCAGACATTAAAGATGTCTTCTGTAATGCATTTCAGGACAGCATTTTATGTGCTTTACAAAGGACTGAAAAATTTCCCTTATAACCTAACACTGTCCTTTTACTCACTCTTGGATCTTTTAACAAGTTTCAGACATTTTGTGATAATTTTGTGATACTGAATTCCAAGAAAGTTATTTACATCCCCATAGACTACCCTGCATTCATACCTTTAGTACTGATTCTGCTTGGGTTTACAGTGAAAGGGTCACAATAACTGGAGAAAAAAAAATGGGCAGATATTTGGAAACAAAATTTTTCTGGTTTATGTGTGTAATGCAACATACAATATGTGTTTGGTTTTCTGTATGTCTGTGCATGTCATACATACTAAAACAGCAGCTAGACTATTTAAACACCTTATCCAAAAATGCCTTTACTTTGAATCTGAATTTCTCTGTCCACTCCTGTTCCGATATCAGCATTTTGACTCTGTAATCTGAAGGCTTTTTGTCTTTAATTTTCTCTATGCCATCTGACTGTTTGATGCTAGGTTTGGGGTCCCTCAACAATTTACTGGCACATCTTTTAAATAAGTTCTTAATGCAACAATAATTTACTAAAAAGCAACTATTTTTAGAGTAGGAAAAGTCTGTAGTGATAACTGTCCTGTTAGGCTGAGACAATGAGCTTCTGAGGCCCTCAGGTATCTTTCTGGTGAGTTTAGAAGCCATAAGCACTTTACTGTAAAAATTAAGTTTTGTTTATGCTTCCTGATTTTGATGACTTGAGTGCTGAAAAATTGCATCTCATCGCACAATTTCAGAGGAAGTATGGACAATGATGCAGACTGTGAGATATTATTGAAACATCTGAGCAGCTGGAAAACTATGGAAACTGTAGGGCAACAATGAATTCACAGGCTGGCTTACCTGGATCTTAATCAACTCTTTCTAATGGACTCACAGCTGGGAAGAATGGAGGTTATCTATTCAACAACCTAGTTGACAAACCTTCCAGCAACTCTCAATAAACTTTTCAGGAGTTCAGATGCTTGGGCCAGAGGAGTGATGACAGGGGCACTGCTATGGGACTGTGAGTAGTAAATCCCAATCTGTTTGACTTTATTCTACAGCTTCATGTTACTATAGGACCCAGTAAGTTAGAAACCTTTGGAAATACTGTTTACCTTTCCCTTGACAAAGAGTAGGGAACTATCGGTAACAGGAAGTGACACAAACAAGCCACTTCTGCACATGTCCGTGCCATAACCCAAAGGAAGGATGTTTTCTGATCTCTTTTTGATGCTTTATGGTTATTAATATCTTTTGAACAACTGAAGGCAAAAGGATTGGATGTACAAGTACGGTGCAAAAGTGTGCTATTTTCACAGGTTCAGAAACCTCACCTTAGGTCTGACATGGCCAGAGGAGATTGGTTTCTCACATCTTCCATGAATGTAAGAGCTGTCTTTATCTACAGAGATGAGCATACATATACAGAAGGGTGTGTGGGAACTGTGGAAGTTATTCTGTACAGTAATTCCCTTCTTGTGCTATAAGATGTATAATAAAACACATGGTAAGGACCGTAACATGGTTTTATTTGAAGGTAACAAGGGAATACTGAAAAAAGTGTAACTGCAGACTTACAGATGCTTTTTTTTCATGCTTCCCAAAATGATCTCTACTTCTCAAGAAAACAGGTATTATCTACTATGTTAATCACAGATTTCTTTGTACGGTCTGTATGAATTACGTTAGTGATTTGAAATTGTCTTTTATTAATGCAATTTTTTTTTTGTATGAGACCAGTCCAGACTGATGCTATAGAGACTCTGAAAGCTATACGATAGTCTATTTATGCCTGCAGTCATTTTCTTCTTGTAGAGAGTAACAAAAACTAAGTGGACAAAGTTGCAGAACAACAAAAAGAATATAACTGTTTCAAAACACTTCAAATTTGGCAAGTAAAACCAGAAAAAAAAACCCAGAAAAGTATGCCAAAAAAAGTATTCACAACAAGCTGAGTTGGCAAAATGCTTCCTTTACTGCAGATGTTCCACTTCTGGGACAAGAGAGCAGAGTGAGTCCAAATTGATCTAACAGAAAATCTTCCGGCACAGTAAAAGCCTTCAGTGAAAGGGGGGTTTGTGCAGTCACAGGCAGTTGTATTTTACCGTATTGTTCACAGTTGAAAACTATCCAGTACTGATGTGAACCTGGCAGACTCATCTGGAAACTGTTTCTGCCAACAAGATGTCTCTGGAAGGCTGAAACAAATGAGAAACTAAATTCTTCACAGCTTGCTGAGATAAGAGGTTCCTGGGAATTGCTGAGTGTTAGATTGCTGCCCTAAACCCCCCAATTTCATGCATTCTTTTTCTGTACTGCATATTTGTTCCAACTGGCTCCCTACCTTGAACTCTACCACATCCTGCTGGGTTAAATGTGATGGACAGTCTATATGAAAACCAATCAGTTATTCTGACAGGAGACTTAGAGAAGGTCAAGGCCACCTCTTCTCAAAAACCTGTCTGCTTAGTCTTCAGCTGTCAGAGATGAAATGTCTCTGAGGCTCTTCTTTGGACTGGGCTGTGCTTTCATTTTGTACCAGACAATCAGGAATCCAGCTAGTGAAGGTCTTCCAGTGCTTTCATCATAGTATTTATTTGATTGCTATTGTCCAGACTTAGAAGTGGGAAATTGTGACTCAAGCACACTGGCTGTACAGTGTGCTGCAATACCTCGCATATGAAGGAAGACAATTCAATTTGATATTCATGTGACGTAATCTCTCTTTCAGTGGTAAAGCTCTGCTGGCACACAAATGTGCTATTGTGAAACAATCATTCCAGAGCTTATCTAATATACGACTGATACATGGTTAAGGGATTATTTGGGAGCCAGTCTTGAAGGATACTTAGTATTTAATTTTTCATTTAAAAACAGACCACAATGAGGCTTGAAGTTAATTTCATTAAAATAAGGTTTATGCTTAATATGCAAAGAGATGAACTTTATTTAAAGAATAAATTTTTCACCTTCTCCAAAGTGCAAAGGAAAAAAATGTGTATTAAATTTAGAGCCCATAATAGTATGTCCTCTTCTCACATCAAAGTTTTTTCAAGCTTTATGAGTTCTAAAGGATCCATGTTTCAAGCAGAGATGTTCTGATCTAGATGCTTAATTTAATGAAGCTACTTAATAACATTTAATTGCAACTTCACTCATTTCTTGAGGTTTCTAATTCAGCATTGCATTGTTAGGAAGAGGCACAATTCAGATTATAGTTGCAGAGAAAGAGAAGGAGAGAAAGAGAAATAATTTCCAGTTCTGTATTCTACAGAGATTTTGGCAAGTGGCATATTCTGTACCTCTGATGAATTTTTATATTTCAAGGTTTCTGAGAAACCATTAATTCAGTTCAGTCTTGTGACCTAAGATTACATTAGGAAATAGAAGGGAGATCTAATTTGGTAGTTTTCTAACATTTCAGGTGATGAAGAGTTTCCAGAAAAGTTCAAATGCTTACAGCTGTCAAATTATTTTCATTTTTGATATATCCACGTAGAGCACGTGAAAATATTGACCAGAGTTAGTTCTGAGGAATTGGTCTAAATTGTACTAGAGAAAATCAATGTCAAAATGAAACAGTAGGACAGAATAGACTACTATCATCTTATTAAAAGGTTGCATACATTCTACTAGTGCTTTGCTGATCTTTTTCTTTTGAAGGACATATGTTAGCAGCTATACATGATCATTTCAAATGGTCAAAGCTGGTATATGAAGAATGATATATTTATTCAATGTTCTGTTGAAATACCCTGAGAATTGCTTAGTCAGGATGGTTTGTCACCACAGCTACTAACTGGGAATGACACCAATTTTGTAGCTCATAAATTCAACATTCTTAATACAATATTAATTGTAGTCATTATATCAGATCATTATTGAACCTATAGGCAACACTTCTGAATCAAGAAGTTCAAACAAGGAACCTGGGAAAATGATCTAATCATGACTCCCTAATTTCATGTTGTCTTATTGGAACATACATCATTCAAAGAACTTCCAGGCTTTTCTAATTTATTGAAACCATTAAAGAATGACACAGGCGATGCAATTGCAGCATATACATATGGGAAGAATGATAGTAGGTATCAACCCACTGGTTTAATTAGGAAAATTATACCTAACTTACAACTTGTTGATGGGGCTGATTGAGTTTTGCCTATGTAATACCTGTATAACACAGAGGACACAGGATATGCTTATGGTGGTGTTCGGGGCAGACACATGAACCAAATGATGACAGCAGCTAAAATATATTTGTTCACCTGAAGAGCACTTGGGTGGCTTTCAGAATAGTATGGCTCTACATGATTTTGTGGGAAGAGCTCTAGGTCCTAATACTGGCCAGGAGACAAACCCAGAGAGATAGAAAGTAAGGAAGAACTATCATCAATACACGTTGTCCTGTACCAGAGCCACAACTAGAGGCCTAAGTTACCTAAACAGGCCCCTGGTGCCATCCAAGATACCTGTAGGTATTGTGCCTGGCCTCTGGCTGCTTCCCCAAAGGGCCTGGACCACTTGTAGGTGCCTGATCATATCTGCTAGCCCTGTGTGTGTGCCTCAGAAGCCCCAGGACACTTCAGGTAGTCCAGGTGCTTATGCATAGAATTGAGCCCCAAAGACCACTCAGTCCCATGGTCTATTTTTATGAAGACATTTGCATAGGTTGTAACTTTAAAAATCTATTCTGTGCCATTCATTAGGTGTTTGTATTTGATTTTTGGAGAAAAGCAAAGCCCAAATTTTTACTCTCTTCTGTGCCTAAGCCACTGCAATTTTCTTGCTCCAAATCTTGTTTTTCTCGTGTCTCATATTTAAGATGGGTTACCAATGGTAATGTATTAATTCAGATGAGCATGAATGTTTGTGTTGGGCAATAAAATGTTCCCGTTCAATTTTATTTCTATTGTACCCTTCTCTTCCCTAAGCCAAAGGAAATAAGACATTAGTGAAGTCAAAATTTAAAGGAATGAAAAGGATGAAGTCTTTAGGATATTTCTGATTTGCTTTCTTATTTCTCAGAAAGGAGGATCTCTGTGATTTCAAGCCTAACTTCTGTACACACACAGGGATAGTCTAAGAGAAGATGAAAACTACTTTGAATAAGCACTTGAACTAAAACTCAGTAGCTGAGGCTTCCCCACTACTAATCCTGACAGAATTATCAAGCAACGTTGATGGCTCTGAGTTATCTACGCACAT
Organism: Eulacestoma nigropectus; assembly: GCA_013397775.1. Taxonomy (NCBI): domain Eukaryota; kingdom Metazoa; phylum Chordata; class Aves; order Passeriformes; genus Eulacestoma; species Eulacestoma nigropectus. The sequence continues at coordinate 1,074,690 of VZTE01002113.1, forward strand.
AGAGCAGCATAGTATTTATCATGTCATATAATGCTTAGGCTGTTTGCAAACCATTAGCAAAATTAACACAAGTATCCATTTCCAATCTGGTTTTTTGTTTTGCTTGTTTATAGTGCTTCTTAATAGCAGCACTCTTTCCTCAGTTATTCACAAGCAATTCCTGTTGAAGGCAATAGGAATGAGTTAAGTATCTCGGAGCAAAATTGAATCCTAACTGTTTAATTTATGTTCTAATGCCTTTTTTTTTTTCTTTTACAACAGTATTAATTAATTGTACAAATACTACTAAGAGTGAAAGGATTTCATGGAAGCACTACATTGATTACAACCTGAATCTATCCATTTCTTGGTTAAATACCCCTCTATGTATTTAAATGGTGCTTCTGATATTTTTTCTTGCCTTGAGAGACTGCTAGTAGATGCTAGACTGCTAGCAAGTGGTGGTTGAAATATGTGGTTGAAAACTAGTCTCTGTCTCAGAGGGGAAATTGTGACATTTCTGAACTTGTTTTCATTCTCAATTGGGACAAAGATAACAATAAAAATGTATGAGAAAAGAAAACTTTAAAATAATTCATACAGAAATACGTATGTACAATTCCATTTCAGTCAGACAAAACTAGATTCAGTGATGTGGAAGGTTGCAACAAATATCCTATACATGTGTATGTGTGTTGTGATATAATGCTTATATTAAAATTTAAATGAAATTAAGCAAAATGAGTAAATAAAGATAAAACTTTATTACTTGACTGGACAAAAATTATTCTTGCATTATTGAAAGAAACTTAGAAAGCTGAAATAATTATTCCATCATTTCCTCATGGAAAATTTCTTATCCCTCCTGAAATGAAAGTCATGAAGAAATTATCAAGTTTCTGATCTGTCCTGACACAGAAGTGAGTCGCATCCCATACAGCGTAATGCTCTGACTGCTTCACCAGGCAGGACCCTGCTGGACATTAGTCTTTTTCTACGACAGGATCTTCCTTAAATGCAACCTGTGATTGCCTTCTTAAGTTGTTTTATTTTCATATGTATTTCGTTCTATCTATCAAAAACTAGCATATTTGGTTCAAATTTCTTTTTTTTAACCAGGTATGTGGGTGAGCAAACAGAAATTAATAAGATAATTTTTAAGATTTCATATAATTTTTCCTGGCATTTCAGTGAAAGGAAAGCCTTCTGAAAGCTTTTAGAAGCCATCATTGTGTTAAAAGGCCATCTCTGTTAGAATATTTAGCCTTTAAGAAGGATGTTTGGTGGTCTAAAATGGTCTGGATTTATGGTTAGGTATTGCTCTGTGTAATACTATAAAACAAGGAAAGGTTTTTCTGAGCAGCCAGGAAACATGCAGGGAAAATGAAGCATGGCAAAAAAGCTGAGTTAGATATTTCAAGGACATTGAACAAATAACAGAAGAAAGGAAGAAAGATGATATGGGGCAGCAGCAGAGTGTTGATGGATAGGGATGAAAATGCAGCTATGGGTTTACAATACACTGTAGCTTAGTTTCCAGCTGTTGAGCATGTGGAGGACTGATGGGAAAAATATTCGTGAAAATGCAAATAACTAAGCAATCAAAATGGAGACAAAATGAAAGGGTCTTTAATGCTCAATATGTCCCTAATTTAGAAAAGAAATGGCACATGAAATCACAGGCATGACAGCTGTAGCCAGTCATATCTGGGGTATCATCATTTAGCTTTGGGGTACATGAGAGCCATCAATAAATTTAATATAGAAATTGAGATAAGCTTTTTCCTCATTAGAGAAGTGGGGATTTGGAAGGGTCTTTCAACTGGCAGGCAATTTGCCTTGCTTTAAGATGAGTTTACTAAGATGATCCTTTGGCATAGATAACTAAGATGGAAGGGGAATAATCCTCATGACGTAGGAAGTCCACACCAATTGTATTGTGCACAATCACTTGTTTCTTTCCCAACGGTTTTCCAGCATCCAGTAACTGTTTATTTTTTTCTGTATGCCAATTCTACACTAGTTTTCATGCTGAACTGTCCTCTTTAGGTATAAGTCCTTCCATTAAGCAATTAGAGTCCCATAATCTTTCCGTGTAAGTAATTTCAAATCTTGCATAATTTTCACTGCCTGACTTTGAAGATTTTCTGTGGAGCATAGTCTGAAGTTCAAATATAAGCCAGATTATGCCGCTTAATAACTTACACATTTAGAATTTTTTAAGTTCAATTTCTGGGGTCAGTATTATCAGGATGTTCAAGTGAACATATTTCACACCAAATAACTCCTTTGAAATTTGTATCCCATAACACTCGTAGAGGAATGTTCTGATTCTTGACATGAAAAGCTTTTACAGTTACTAGGGCAGTGTTTTCTATGTGTCCCAAGGAGGTGGGATTTGTTTCACTTTTTATAGCCATTGAGAGAAACTGGTGGGTTAGAGTGTGATTAATCTCATCTCTTTTAGTGTAGATGGATGGCCCAGGTTTCCTGTTCTGCTATAAAGTGACAATAGAGGGAGACTCAGGTGACCAGCACAGATGAAAGTGTTTCACTTTTGATTTAGTCAATCTTATCACAGGTTTTTACCCATCTTATTTTGTCCTTATCCCAACAGAGTACACTCGGTTTTCCTACAAACTTCAAAAGCCTTCAAAAAGCAGCTGTAAGCCACCTGCTCAGCTTACCAATGCACTACACCTGTAGCTTGATAAGAGTTGTGATATACCTGTCCTTGCTGCCCATGGGTCACTGCACGCTCAGGAAATGCAGGGGCATGTTTAAAACATCTTCCTCTGGCCCGTTTTAGATATCAGACTTAGGATGGGATGAAAGCTTTCCTGAAGGGTCTGATTCTCTCCTTTAACTATAAAAGGAGCCTGTAGTAGCTAAGTCAGAAGCAGAGGGCTTAAGCTCCAGATCTGACTCCCACCCCATTACCTACTAAACACTAGAATTTGCTACAATTAGGTGGCAGCACAACATGACTTTTGAAGAACATGTTAGGTATGAGCCTGTATCTTTTTGTGTGCCTGGTCTTTACAGTGGTAGAGACTGGAGGAACACTTGATTGAAATGGAGAATTAGAGTGATAAGATCCAGTAATTGTGAAAAGTGCTGTGAATATTTTTTGTATTTTTTGTTGTTATTTTTTTTCCTGGAGAGGGGTGAAAAGTTATGATGTTTCTTTCTTGAGGGAAGCTTGGAGAGCCATCTGCTCCATCTCTGTATGTCCCTCTTCAATGAGACAGTTAAAGGCAGAAGAACTTGGGATTCTTGCATTCAAGCTTGAATGACCTGACTGCGAGCAGTGACAGGACTCTTCTCTAAGGGATGTTGGAGGAGCAGAAGAGTGAGTGCAGGAGGGAGTGAACAAGAAAGGAAAAAAAAGATCTAATTGCTCAGCCTCAGGAGAGAAACACATTTTAAACTTACTTTGTATTTCATGGTTAATAAAACAATGTTGTTTTGGTGCATCATTTTTCTGTCTGTGCTTTGCAACATTTGGATATGTAAATGTACTTGTGTTATGTAGTCATATGTAAGGTTGTATTTCCTGATAAAATATCTGTTGTTCACAGGTTAGAAATTATTAATTTATCATCTTATGTACATTTTAAAAGAGATGTCTCCGACTTGTACACAGGGAAAGTATTTCAAAATCATGTGTTTGCCAAAGACTTGGGCCCTGCAATAGCAAGTTTACATTTGAAATGTTCCTTTTCTGTAGTTGTTAACCAAAAATATTCTACTTTGGCTTAGAGCAACCAAGAAAAAATCACCTTAGAGATATAAAAATTGAAAGAAAAGCCAAGTTATAATATTTTCATTGATCTTATTCAAATATTCTTTTCATGGTTTTGAGATGTCAATGTTGCATCCAATTTTTCATTACTTTTCTGAGAGCAGGGTTCAGGGGTTTTCTCTCTTCTTTTGGGAAACCATTTTCTCAGGTTTTATCTTTCAGGAGGTGCTTATCTTCCATTACAAGAAAAGCTGTCTGGGAAGAGATTTGAGATAGGCAAGGGGGCAATAGAGAGCTGCAGCCTTCTTTCTGCATAACACTGTGAATGGATTATGAACACAGATGCATCTGCACAGCTCATTTCCATCTCTATATTCATTTGGTATTTGGATCCAGCACTGAAGCATATTTTATTCTCTGCAGAGCACTGTCAAGTATTATAAATAAGACTCGAGATCTAAGTTAAACAGCTCAGTTTTGGATTCAATGGTCAAGAAAAACACAAAAAAAATACTTGAGCCCACACAATCTGTCACCTCTGCCTTTACCTCCAGCTGCTTCCTGGCTTACTGGCCTGATGTGAGTATTTGTTTGCTGAGCAAGCCACTGCTTAACCACTGGTTTTCAAACAGTGCTCCTTGAACTCTTGAGCTCTGTGAGTGATAATTAATAAAATGAAACCCACAGTCAGTGGATCTAAATTTTCTAGTTGGAGTTTTCTGCACTCCTAGGAAAGAAAGAATATTTAGGGATCTTCAAACTGAAAAAAGGTCTAAAAAATCACTGAAATATGTTTCAAGTTATACATTCTCAAGTCATTATATTTTATGTAATCCTTAACATTTTATCTTACAAAACAGATCAACATCTTCATAATAGACAGTCTTTCACCCACATATCACAGTGGGAGTTCCTCAAGTATTCTCTAGAAGATTAATATTTGCTCAAGTCACTACCTCCAAGTAGGACTATTCATCCAGTAACTCAGGAAGGAAAGAAATAGCACATGTTATCGCTTCATGTCTGTGTTCAGCAGTGGGACAGAGCAGCTTGTGTGATCTTTGACTGTATGTTATAGCTGGGGGCAGTTGAGCCCAGGCCAGCAGTGAGCCTTGGCAGCAGTGAAGGCCAGCAGTGCCCTGGGCTCCATCGGCAGGAGCACAGCCAGCAGATCAAGGAAAGTGATTATTCCCTGTGCTCAGAAGCTGTTAGAACACATTGAGAGCCCTGCATCCAGTTTGGGGCTCCACAGTACAGGAAAGGCATTGATAAACTGGAGCAAGCCCAGGGCAGGGACACCGTGGCAGTCAGGGACGGAGCACGAGGGACTGGGGCTTGTTCACCTGAAGTGGGAATATCTTTGCAGGGACATGAAAGCTTACAGCTTCACATCTACAGCTTATGTCTAGAGTCACATGAGAGGCTTCATAAAAATATATCTCAGTTTTTACCGACAGCAAGTTCAGCCAGTCAATCCTATTCAATGTGCTACAGCCAGCACGCTGAAGGCTACTTATCACTGCTGGCTACATATTTCTACCAACTGAATCTTATCGTCATGATCAGACACTTTTTGTGCTTTGACCTCTGAAAAATATTGCACTTGGAGAAGGTGCACAATCAATCCTCTCTGGAGACACTTACTGAAACAGCTTCAAAATCTTGCTCTATCATTAAAAGTTAAAATAACTCAATAATCTGAATTGTCCTTCGAATCTTTTCAGTAATTTTTATTCTTTAGCCAGATAAATATTTGACAGGTAAATTCTAAGTTTTCTCTGGCTGATAAAATTAAGTATAGATTCCACTTTCCTGTACTAGCAAAATGGTTATCCCTCAGGGTAAAATTATTCCAAAAGGAGAATAGTTATTGTTTTTTTGTTGTTATTCCTTGAAGGTTGTACTTTCAAACTACCTAACATTGCTTTCAGCAGGGAGCCTTATGGAAAGGTTTTTTTGCCATTGTATTGAATTAACTTAATCTCTATTCACCTTATTTAATCCCTCTCTTCACTTTCCCTGGTTTAATTTCTTCACCCCATCAGGTGCTTCTTGGTAAAAGCAGGACAGAATTTTTAAAATCACTTCCTCTAGATGTCTTCTGCTGGATGTCCTGAACTTTATTTCAAGAAATATTCTAGGAATATATATATTTTTTTAAAAAAAAATTGAACGCTCATTAAAAATAAATATTAAAAAATGTGCAGGAGTTTATGATGGAACAGCAGAAGTCAGGGGAGCTCAGATAATATTGTCATTAAACTTGAACATTTTCTTACAAAATAACATTGATATCAGGATGTGCTAGTGAACTCGTTTGTGTGTGGGCAGGCAAACATGCTGTGGTACAGCACGTACAGACAGACCCATAAGCATCTCCCTTTTCTTATGTCTCCTGAAGCCGGTGATTTCCCTCCTCATCATTGTCCTCCCATAGGAATGTATTTCTTGTCTTACTGTTCCAAGGACCACCTTGCTAATGGGGCTATACTGTTCATATGATTTCTTCTAGATTTCCAGCCTTCAGTGCCTTTCTGCTCTCCTCCATGCCAGACTCTTCCCATGTCCTTGGGAAAATGAGGCCATCTGACACTGGTATTTCTTAAAAGTTTTTCTTAAAAACACTGGCACTGGTATTTCTTAAAAAATTTCATTTCTGTGTGTGTACATGCACATGTTTGGACAGAAGGAGTAAATAGAAATAACTAATTAGGAAAGGAGCTTATTTATCTGAACAGAGCACTTAAGTACATGTTAAAATCTTATCAATTTCAATAACATTTAGGAATATTATTGTGCATGTGCACTAAATATAATAATAAAAGGTAGAGAGAAACTTAAGCACCCAATAAAGTGGGAAGGAAAGGAAACAGCACATTACCAGCCTACCCTTTATAGTTCTCCTCTGTCCCACAGTGCTGCTGTTACCAGCTAAGGGAAGTGACAGCAGCAGCAGTCATCTTCAGAACTATGAGAAGGGATAATAAACACAGTTTGACAAGATAAAAGTGTAAAGGTAACCAGTATTAGACCTGATTTATCCCTGTTAAATGATATAATTTAATGAGGTTGCTTTTGAGATGATTTTTGATCATCACAGTCCCAAAAGGTGACAGTAATTTGGGAAAAAAATCCAATATAGTTTTCAAAGATCATGAACACTTAAATCATGATGCCCTGCACAAAACCCAAACAGTTTAGAATCTGAAACTGGTAGTCTGGTATCCAAGTGGTGCTGTTGATGCCTGGAAACAAAATGGAGATCTTGATTCATGATGTCCAACTTCAGAAACTGGCCTATGGGTTAATACTTTTTGTCAAGATGACTTCATAAAAATTACTTTCCTGGGTGCCAGTCAGTTCAGATTACCAGAGAGACTGGCTGCTCATTGACAGAGAAAATGCGAATCACTTGTTTCCTTCAAGCACATTTGTCAGGTTTTTAAATGTTATTTTGGTGGTGATAAAAATATTCCAGTAAACCAACAACAGGATATACAACCATTTCAAAAGGTTGCTACTAATAATTTCTGTTTGGAACAGTGGGTTTGGTCATGGTGAAACTCAAAGTTATGCAATGCTCTTAGAAAGCTTGATCCTGCGCTTGCTTTTGCCAGGTGCTCTCACCTGCAACATGGAAAAAAGGGCCATGTGACAGCTGGGGACACCTACAGAGGATAGTGGTTTGTAGTACAGCACGTATCACTGAAGACAGATCTCTGGATTGAGGTACCAACGTTGCCATGCTCAGCCTGATGACGTCAGTGAAGGCCTCTCTGGACTCTTCTTTATAAAGTTTGGGAGTATTTTATCAAAATGTTTGACCCGGTCAAAACATGCAACCCCACACCTCTCAGAAGGATTTTTGCCCCAACTCTCAGCCAGAGTAAATAAAGGCTCTCTAGCACAAAGAGCTGGAGAATGAGCTCCTGCCTGGTAGAACTGGGATCTTGTCCTGGAAGTAGTCTCCCTTTTTCACAGGAGGGAGGATAGCAAGCTTAGTGAGAGCAGCAGACTGTCCCACCTCACCACACACCTGGTGGGCATGCCAGGAAGAAGATCTTGATAGTGCTGTTTGTCAAAATCCCCTTGGCAGCTTCCTGGTCCAGCTGAATGTCCCCATCAGAGGGCAGCTGTGTGCAGTGCCTGCACCATTGCCATCCTCCGTGACTTTGGGAAGTGGACCTGAAGACATTGGTGCTAAAGAAAATGACAAAAGGTCCAGAATTTAGAGTGTGTCCACAGGCAAGAGTTAACTAGGTAATTTTTCCACAGAGTTATAAACTTTAGAACACTCAAGGAAACCTAGTGTTTATAAAAATCATGGGTAAATGGAATTCAGGGCTAGGTATAGGTTCAGTTTCTGCTGACCTCAAATGTGGTGAAGCCATTTGACACCTTCTGGAGTGCTTTGTCTTGCATCAGAGCCACAATAATATTCAGTGCCTTCCTGCATATGGATGTATGCACAAAATAATTCAAAGACCAGTTCAATATACTTGGCACTTTTGTACAAAGATTTCTAGGTTAAAAAAGAGATTATTTTTACATATGTTTCTACTCAATGAGATTGTTTTTAATTCAAATTGCTTTAATTTCAAAAGTCTCATCAATTTATACGAAAAGAATGAAATGTTGAAACAAAAAAAATTAAAATAGCTAAATAAAATTTTCATTGAGTCAATCTCATGCTTTCCTTCATTAGAAATTATTGCAATTTTTAGGATACTGTTGTTTTGTACCAGTATGGTCAAGCCTGGGAAAAATAGAGCTGAGGAAAACCATTAAGAACTACATGTACAGTTACAGATAGCAGAAATAATACAAATTAGATTTAGTTACACATGCTTTGGCAAAACAAAAGATTGATTATAAACTTTTATTTGAATGGAAGGGAAAAAATCCATCTTCAAATTAAAATTGTCATGTAGGCAAGAAAAAGAATAATACAACAAATGGCTCTTGCTAGCATGACCTAAACCATGGAGATGGAAAATATGAGCCCTGCAAAGGAAAGAATAATTTGGTCCTCTATATTTGTCAAAAATATTATAGAAGTATCCATTAGCTGGCTGATGAAACAAAATCTTATCTAAATATTTTTTTTTCCCATAAATTACATCAAAAGAATATAAAGAATTAGACTGTTTTCCCCTTCTACATTTGTCTACTTGGAAATAAACAAATGAAATAAATAAATGTATTTGCATAATTATTTAAAAGGTAGTGAAGAAAAGAAAGTATTTTTCAATTTTTTTCTTAATCCCTGCTGTCTTCTGTGCTCTACAGATTTGCTTTGCAGGGTCCTATTTTGCTGCAGATAAAAAACATGAACGAATAGCACAACCAGCAGAGAGAGAAGGTTATTAAAACACCAAATGAGGAAAGAGCACAAAGAATAAGAACACCTTGCAAACAGATTTCTTTGCCTCTAGAGAGGAAATACAGCAGGGTTGTTTGGCTTAGGGGATATGCATATGCTCAAACATAAAAGGCAAGTGGCTTTAGTAATGAAAGCTCCCACATAAAGAAAGTAAGAGGATCAAATGTCACGTGTACCCTCTAAGGAGCTTGCAAAGATACCACTGCTACAACACGTGTAGCTCTCTTTGAACCAGTCATTTCAGGTCTGTATCCTTCAAAACATAATAACCACAAGTAACAGTTTTGTTGTGACTATTTCGTTAGTTTCCAATAAAATAGGAGGAGGAGATGCTGTCAGGAGGGAGAATGACTGTCTGATGAAGCTAGGTATAAAGCAGGAGGTTATCTACCAGACAAATGTGGTTACTAAGGCTGTTACTTAAGAGTAACTACAAGGGCAGCCTTTTGCTCTTTCTTTCTTTAAATTGAACTACTAATAGAGCAAAGCTGAAAGGAAAAGAACAAACCACATGTAGATGAGATTTTAGTGTAATTAAAATTACACTAAAATTTAAAATTTTAAGTTGAGCTAATTTCAACAGTTTATTTTTTGATGCAAACTATTTACTCTATCCTCTTTTTTAAATATCCTCATGCCATATTGCTGAATAACCATACAGAGAATTTCTAGGGTATTCCTAGTAGTGAAAGTCCTTCCAGCTGCCCTACTGAGACAGTTTGAGAAGAGCACAGCTCCTTGCCGTGCTGCTGTGGTTTATTCATGGCATCCTGAAGGCATATCCATCCTGATGGATATTAGCGGAGGCCAGCCTACAAAAGGACACTGTGCAGCTATGCGGCAAAACAAGACCTCTGCTGTCCCTGTGTGCTGGGACAATTAGTGTCTGTTGAACTGTAGTGGTTTAATCACATGCATTTCACTTTGTGAGATAAGGATTAGAAGAAATGCAAAGCAGGCCTAAAACTTTAAAGAATATAAAGAAGTTTATTACTAACAGAGTTTAAAGTAACAAGAAATAAAAAGAAGTGAAAGCAAAACCTTCTTCCCTCCAGCACTCTCCAAGCAAAAACTCCT
>VZTE01002113.1:1085840-1104510 GCA_013397775.1 Eulacestoma nigropectus
GGCCCCCCTTCCTCCCTCAGGAGACCGGGAACCAGAGAGGACCTTCCCGCCCTTGCACGGGGTTTAAATATGCAAAATTCACAAAAGCGCATTGGCATAAAAGCTCGTCAATCAACTCAGTTTCAACCCATGACATGAACCATAGGAAAAAAATTCATAGAAACACAGAATATCCTGAGCTGGAAAGGACCCACAGGGATCATCAAAGTCCACTACTGCTGCCTCTCTCCTCAGAACTGCCTTACAGTTTTGAAATGTTTCATGTATCCTCCTTTCTTTTGTAGAAATATTCTCTAAGCTGAAATATTTCTCTTTCTCATTGCTTCTGTGATTTATATGTGCCAGCTTAGTTTTTTTCAGATTTTTTACATTTTTCTTGATTTTATGCTCTGAATAAAAGCAGATAGAAGATATTCATATCTTTCTAATGCTGAAAATCCAGTATGCAGGAATATTTTGTATTTTTAAAGATGGAAATACTTCACTTATGACCATCCCATTGGAGGATGTTCTTGCAAATGTATTCAAATAGTTTACAGGGATGAGGCTATTTTAATTTTTAGAGGGCAGTTCAGACAAAATAACATATGTCTCACTGGCAACCAGAGGAAGTAAAAAGCACTCTGACCGTTTGGGAAAGAAGCAGAGAGAGAAAAAAGCTATCAGTTTATGATTAGTAAATATAACAGAATATGATGCCAATATACTGCAAAAGAAAAAATGGTTTCAGTTTTTTTGGGGAGCAGCACAAGTGCCTATACATTATGAGAAGAACCATGAAGTTTTTTTAAAGCCTTTTTTGATTTTGAGAAAATCTGCCATGCATTTATCTGCGGTAACTTCTGGAGCAGAAACTAGATGACAGTACTTTAAGGTAAGTTGGGTCAGATTTTTCTGCCATTACTAACATTCTGTCTGAGTTTAAACAGCTTTAGAGAGTGACATTTGCTGGATGAAAATCAATTCTCATCAAGATCTCCTTGGCTTATATACTAGAATCTGTGCTTTGAAGCTCAGAGGAATTACTGAGAAGTTAAATGGGAGAACAGAGAAAAAGGGACCAGAAAAGAAGCTTAGAAGCCCAGTGGGGAAATAACTTCTTTTCCCCATCCACTATACATTACTGGACTGTGAGACAAATAATGAAACCAAAGGAGACCTGAGAGGAAGCTTATGATTAAGCAAGGTGTATGGCTTTGGTCCTTTGAGAGCCAATTTAGGTGCATCTTCAGGCTGAATCTTTGAGAAGTTTTGTTTACTCAATGCTCTCCAATTGTCTGATAAGAAAGTAAATCAAAACCCCTCTACTGGAGATGCTATGACACCTCTTTCTAGACAGTATCACAAAAAGAAAGTATAGAAGCAGCAGATGGAAGAGTTAAAATGGTGCAGTTTAGCTCACATCTTAGCAGGTGCAAATTCAAGGACAGGCCCTGTCCCTATTCCCAGGAATTTCTCATGACTAGACCAAGCCCTTTCTTCACCATGAAGTCAAGTGACAGCAGCTTTGAAAGACAGACATATATAGAAAGCAGGATTGGATTTGGTGCTGAAGTTTGCTGTCTCCTGCGTGATGAGGATTCATCATTTTCCATTTAAAAAAAAAAAAATTCTTGAACCCACTTGCAGTTTCATGTATCACAATCACCAGTGGAAGAAAAGGTCACTGGTTTAATTCTTCATTCAGGCATAGGGAATATTAAAATGTAAGAGGTAATGTGAGATATCATATAGGATAATTAGGACATAACTAGGTTCATATATTTTCCTATAGATGAAATTACTTTGTCTGCCCTTCCTCTTTAAGAAATTACAGTGGACATTGTTCCTATGGTTACCGGGAGGCAGCATTTACAGAGACTGTGGTTTTCTATAAAAGGAGCAAAAAATCACAACAACTGGAATGGTCTGCTGTGTTAAAAGTCACTTTGCACTCCAATTTTTATACGCTAAGAGTATGCTAAAGATTTTGTTTCTAATCAGGTACAATGTGACTAATTAAACATTTAAGATGAGTAATACAGTATAATTAATTTTGTCAGCTTTTATTGGTTTACCCCTCCTCCAACCCCCCTCCCCAAAGGTTTGAGATTTAGAATGTCAAAAACATCAAGAAGATTTTAGAACAGCAAAGGACAGACTGATCTTAAACGTGGTCAGAAGAGAATACCTAAAAATAAATTTACTGCATATTGCTGTATGTAGCAGTACCATCTGATCTGTGTTTGAGGTGCATTTAGAAATACTGACCTCTTATAAAACACATTTATTGACCACATGTTAATAACAACCTACATGATACGTTTTTTCCTTCTTTTTCTCCCTGTCCATATATGACCTGAAGGAAATTTGGAATAGCTTATACTGGGAAAGGAATTGCTGTTCTTTTGAAAACTTAGAATAAAACAATCTTCAGTGTAATTTTAGTCGTTTAGGGGAGGACAAATTAAAAGGCTGTGAAATGTTTTACCTGTCTGAGGAAAATGTTTTGTTAAGCTGATATAACGTGTTTCAGAGAGCCAGATGAGAAATAGACTTCAAAAAGTTTTCAAAATTTTCAACTCTCTTTGACAGTGTCAAAAATAAGTCAATTAGAAGGGAAAATATCTTGTCTATGTAACTGAAATCTGTTATGCTACCCTCATGGCAATTCTGTTTCAAAGAAGTTTACACTCAGAGAAGAATGCCTTTGTTATTATTTTGGAGTAGAAGTACCCCAAGAGTCAAGCTGGAGCAAATGTCAGCTTTTTTGTACTTTCTGTGGGGTCATAGATAAAAAGCATCTTATGATCATAAAGTTTTGTTCTCATTACACAATATAAAGCTTAAAGAATTTTGTCTTTTTAATGCTGCATCATAGTTATAATTTCTGTCAGAGCTTCAATTTATATTTTAGAAGAATATTCAGTTTTGATTTAGGAAACAACCCACACAATAGGTAAAAGAGCATATTTTATATCCAAATTTGTTCTTCATATCACCTCTTTCTATTGGTTTTTCCATTCCGTTTTTCACCCTCACTGGATTATTTTATTTTTACTCTCTATTCACTAGCCTAGCAATGGTAAAATATGAAGTGAAGAAAACCAAATCTCTCCTCAATAGTCTGAAAAGCCAAAACATGACCATTCAAGACAAAAAGTCGAAACTATGATATTTGAGTATATTTCAAAATTAGACAAAAGTTACTTTGGTTGCTCTTATAGCTCTGCATCGCTATGATTTCAAAATTTATTTATTGGCCCAACCAGCAGACCGATGATTAGCTGAACACATTGCTCATCCCTGAATGTACAAGACTGACTGTTTTTGGAGAATGCAGTCATTTAATTTTGTTTTAGCTGAGGCTACAACACTGCTTTCCTCATTTTGGGCTGTTGGTTTTGGTTCGTATGTGGATTTACATTATCATTCAAAACAGACACCTGGGCGACATTTACTGTGAATATTGACCATGGACATCCACTACAATATTTAAATGATGATGCCCCAAATTCCATGTCTAAGTCATGTATTCTCATAAAATGTGAATGTCAGAGCACAGCAGCCCTCATCAGTACAACAAAGTTCACTCCCCAGGCTCTCACAACTGACAAGAAAAAAACAAGCAAAAACAGTCTATGGAGAACCCACATGGTAACAAACTTATGCAAATGCAGTAATTAAAGCTTGGTAATTCAGAGAAATTCACTTGAACTCTCTTATGAAAATCCCGGCTCTTTTCTTTTGGTCTGAAGGATTTGAAATTTTTTGTCTTTCAGAAAATGTCTTAGGGCATATCTGGCAGCAAAATATTGTCTATTAATGAACAGGCAGGATCATTTTTACTGCGGAGAACACTGAATTAATCACTAGGACAGGTTCTGTCATCTTCCTTATATCTCCTTTGGACTGTTCAGAAGGCAGTTGCTACCGCATAGGACTTTTAAGAACCCCAAGGTGATAATAAACAGATTATGCCACTAGTACTCACCTTAACTGATTCTTCCCTCTAATAGTGAATTAATGGGTTAACTATTTTAACTGGTGTAAACTAGAATAGTTCCACTGGTTCTAGTGAAAAAGTATAGGTGCATAGCAACTGCAGATATGTCCCAGAGAGGAAATGTGAAGTCTAAAATATTCAAGACAAAATCTCTTTCTGTGCTAATGACTTAGGATCAGAGTTTTTACTGATAGAAACATTTTAAGAAAACAGGAAAGGGAGTCATCAAGATTTAAAATGTTTATTGTGTATATCAATTACTCTACAGTAATAGTAACAGCATAGGTGAAATGTCACACTTCATAGAATCATGGAATAAGCTGAGTGGGAAGGGACACAAGGATCATCAAGTCCAACTCCTGGCTCTGCACAGGACACCCCAAGAGTCACATCATGTGCCTGACAGCATTGTCCAAATGCTTCTTGAGCTCTGTCACAGTGATGCTGGGAAGCCTGTTCCAGTGCCAAACCACCCTCTGGGTGAAAAACCTTTTCCTGATATCCAACCCAAACCTCCCCTGGCTCAGCTTCATGCCATTTCCTCGAGTCCTGTCACTGATCATGAGAGTGAAGAGATCAGTACCTGCCCCTCTGCTTCCCCTTATGAGGATGTTGAAGACCACAGTGAGGTGTCTCCTCAGTCTCCTTTTCTCCAGGCTGAACAGACCAAGTGACCTCAGCTGCTCCTCATATGGCGCCCCCTCCAGACCCTTCACCATCCTTGTTCCCCTCCTTTGGACACTCTCTAATAGCTTCATGTCTTTTTGATATTGTGGCACCCAAAACTGCACATAGGGCTCCAGGTGAGGCCGCTCCAGTGCAGAGAAGGGTGGGAAAATCCCCTCCCTTGACTGGTTAGTGATGCTGTGCCTGATGCACCCCATACACACCTCCCATAGCCTTTTTCTAAGTACAATACTTTGGAAGAGAAATGGAGAGCAGAATGGCCATAACTGCATGGTATTCAGCAGAGAGGATATGGTGGGAGGACTCTCAAACTCCTTACATATCCTTCCAGCGAAGAATGGCAAGAACATGTCATCATTCAAAATCACCTATCTACAACACACATTAACCATTAAAATGACTTTAAAAAGTTCAACTGCCTAAATGAAAGCTCAGCCGGAGCTTAGTGAGGTTTCTTGGTAAAAGCTGGCAGCATTTTTGTTACATAATGTGTGCTCTGGGTGTGAATTATCATATAAAGATCCTGTAGAAAGAGAGATGGCAAACTGCTCTTTGCCACTCATTTCCACAAGAATTGTGCTTTCTAAAGGTGATTTGCTGTCTTTTCATGAATTCTGAGAAACAGGAAGAGAGAAAAAAATAACCCCCAAACTCTGATAGTGTTGAAAATACTCCAAAACCAAAACTAGCTATTGCACTTGTTTACCTGCTATCTATTAATATTTAATCTGCACATGGATAAAGTGTCAGCTGAGCTATCCAGAAACATCTGGATGTTATGATACCTAACAAATCTAATAGGCATAGCTAATGAGCCCAAAGACGGGGAATACATTATGTGGTTGCTGGTACAGCCTTCACCCAATGAATATAAATAGGCTTTCGTTGATCTTTTGTCCTACTAAAATGTAATCCAGTTTATTGAACTGGTGAATTGCATTAACCATTTTGACATTATTTCCTTATAAATCTAACATAGTGTCCTTGTTCTGTTCTTTGTCAGTACATAGTACTAACCAAAAGGAAAGGACAAAATCCCACAGCAGAGAAGGGTTCCAAACCACTGATGGATGTTGATTTAAATGAGAAATGCTTTTTAAAGCTCAAAGAGAACATCACATATCTGCAGAAAAGGTCTGGGGAGGAGGTTGGAGGAATGCATTAAAAAGGACACTTCATACTTGGAAGGCAATGTGTTACAGACTTGGAGCATGAGTAAATGAAGGTTTGTAAGCAGAACTCAGAAAAAGCTTACGTGTCTGAAAGATTGGCTACTTTTCACTACTATAAGCGTTTATCACATATTTACAAGCCTCATGTCACAAAGTTAAACCAACATGGCTACAGTGACATCAAATAAACAAGTGGGCTTAATTAGCAATGGCTCTTTCACCATTCAGTTTTAAAATACCTAAAAACATTTAATAAGCTGGTGGCAGGAGTATGGCAATAAAAAATTGCTTAAGTTGGGGTTGTATGTTTAACACAGTCTCTGCTGTTTCTGAGCAAGTGACTGAAAGGGTTGAAAACACAGTTGTGTCTCAGAGACAAAACACAAACTTTCTCTTACCTTATCTAACTTTCTCATTCAGCTCACAAAGGACACTTTCATTAAATGCCATATTAACTCCATTTGTGATGTCACCAGTTTATCGCACATATGTTAATATAAATACAAAATAAATGCTTCTAGTACTTAGGTTTATAATGGCTATAGACACTGTCTAGGGTGGGGTTTTTCAAATTCACAGTTTACGAGTCTGAAGAGTTTGACATAAAACCTTTCTTCAGATAAACAATTAGAACAGTTCAAAGACAGATTTTATTCCTTTTACTGTATTTACTACCATAGTGACCTATGACTCCCTTTCATTTTAAAAACACATATTGGTTTCCGGGTGATAGCAGTAAAAAGGCTGAGATAAAGACAGGTTACAGAATTCTTGTCTAGCATCTCTGAAGGAGGTATGTGCATACCCAGGAATCAGACTGCAAAACTAGGAAGTCTTCCTACAGCTCCTCTGAAAGAATAAGGAGGTGGTTCATCCCAAACACCTGAGTCCAGTTAAGTCCGTTCATCTGTAAATTTGTTTTTGTCAGTATTCTGTGTGTATTTCCTTTCCACAGTCATTGCTCCTGCAGCTCTGCAGCTTATTCAGCTAGCTAAACACCAAGGGTAAAATTTCCATGATTTCCTCAGCTTACCAGTCACATTCAGACATTGTTTATATGAACCTCTCAAAGAAAGTCAGACTACAGTTAAGAGAAAAATTTGGACAAAATATTTATCAAGGAAATGAGAGAAAAGAAATGAATCCAAAACTTTGACTAGGCTCACCCAAGAGAAAAACAAAAAGAACAGGGAAAGCAGAAACAGTTACATATTTCTTTGCTTTTGGGTCTTCAAATTTTAGGGAAAAAAATATTATTTATTCTAAAACCTGAATCTTCACCAAGCCACAGTTTTGATTAAAAAAAAAAAAACAAAACTGCCTGAATCTAGCATTATTGCAGTTTTCCATGTAAATATAACTACTGATGGTAAAAATAATTTATTACAATTTTGCCCCTATAAAGACTGAGTAGAGCTTTCCAAATGTGCAGAGAGGATCACAGAAAGATAAGCAGCAAATTGTTGTATCTAGCAATTTTTTTGTGTTTATTTACTCTTGCAGGACATCCTAAGGACTTGCAATTGTTACAGTACAGTAGAAGAGATAGCGGTAGATCCAAGCATCAGAGAGGGGACACAAACAAAGGGCACAGGAGATGAATGAGCAGCAAACTGCTGTGGTTAAGAAAGCAGCATGGCTCAGAGGAACAGCAGAAATCTCGCCTGCTTTTCTGATATCCTAAGAAGAGGAATCTGTAATTAGAATAGAAGCAAATATCCTTGCAATCTGTTCCTGACAATGGAAAAACAACTTCTCTACTATTTTAATGATTCGTCTGTTTTGAAATCATGATGAATATTGATGGATCTGACAGCATCATATCTGCTGTATAGGAAAAAAAATTGAGAGTTTGTAAAAAAGTTAAAAAATGAGAATAATGAATGGCTAAAATATGAAAGGAAATCAAATAAGAAATCGTTGATATCCCTCCAAATACTAAAACCTTTAAATGATCAACCCTTTCTTTACGATTTATTGTGAAAAAAATTAAAAATTGAGAGGAAACTCAGTCTCAGATTAAATAAATACTGCCCTAGTAAAAGCTTACACTGAAGTGGAAAACAAGCAAAGAAACGATTGTTAAAAATGTATTGATGAGCTTTTGTGTATGTACACACAGGTATATGCAATTATTCTATAACTTTGCATATGTAGTATAAAGAGAAGGGTAAATATTTTCAACCATTTTTTTCCCCAAATCTCTGTGGCATGTTACCATTTCTAAGGAATTTGATAAAGAAAAGGAAGATATTAGATATTTGCTATGCACTTCTTTGTAACAATACAATAGATAGATCAAGAAAATAAATTCAAGCCCAGTGTTTAATATCGAACAATTTGGTGGAATTGGAATACATTTTGCCAAATGCATGTCAGTTTAAGATGGCTTTGGAGTCAACAAGTAATGACAGCAGAACTGGCCATCTTCTGTCAACATTATCCTTGTCAGATTCAGTCCATAAATGAAGCTCACAACTTAATAGTGGCTACTGTGGCTTAAAATGAGGACTGAGAAATTTGCACTCCAGTATGTATTGCAGAAACTGTTGATGGAATATGAGAAAGCAAACATGTAAGAACTCAGCTCTTTGCTGCCTTTATTAAATGAACATTTCAAATTCTTGGCATTGTAGATCATAACCAAGGGAGGCTTTTTCACCTGGCAAGATAATTCATGTTAGGGAAAATTTGTTCTCTTTCTTTATTTCACAGCACAGCAGAAGCTTGAATAAGTGGGATGTGACAGGAAAATCAGGTCTTTTGGTTGCAAGTTGTGATTTTTAAAGAACTAAACTTCACAAGCACTATTAAGACTAAGAATATTAAAGTAATGCAGAGCAATGATTTTTAAAACCTTTCTAAAATAATAGGCCACATCTGTACTTATGTCTGGGTATTTCTTTCCTTTTCAGAATGATCTGTACAATACTGCAAATGGCACATTATTTATTTTCTCAGCAGATTTTTGGTAGTTTAAAATTAACTTTGGGATAGCTCAAAGATGCAATGTTGTCTTCAGATGTTTAAATTAAAGTAATTACAACACCTCCTCATTGCTTGTTACTGTTTGGTCTTTTTTTCTCCTTTTATTTCAACATTTTTTACTTGACACCAAATTTGCTCATAATAGTAAAAAAATACACCTTAAATAGGATAATATACATCACTTTTTCAGCCTTTCTCTGCTTGACAACTAGCATTTTGGATGCAATACTCTTGTTAATTTCTGCTGCGCAACATATGGATAATTTCTTTCTATTTCCATTGCATTTAGTATTGCAATAACTGCTGATAGTTCTGCCAGTGTTTCCACTTGTCCCTTAAAATGCAGGAATCTTCTCTACATGCCTAATGTAATATGGTTTTTCTTTGCAGCATAGCTGATGAGCTCTTCGACTGGATTTTAAATATATAAATTATGTCATATTATTTCAAGAGTTAATTACATCTTTTAAAAAGTTCTATAGTTTCTAATTACAACTAGATTTCAGTTTTGGATAATTCCTGCTTACATACAATTCCCACTATGATCATACCCTGCATAGTCAAAAAAATCCTGTAGGCTACCCTACAATACCGTGGAATCCAAACCGTGATATTCCTTCTAAACACCATCATTAGAGGTGGTGGACGAGTTTGCTGCTGAAGGTATTTGGGTTAACAGGATTTAGCAGGGAGGTGTGAACAACTGTAAGTTCTGAGAACACATGGAAGCTGCTGGTGAAACTTGGTCCACAATTTTATATGGGTCCAAGTAACAGTGGCCCAACCTCTAAGAAGGGTGAATTGAACAACATCATGAGACAAACAAACACAGTCCCCAGCCCCAAAGTCCAGAGCTGGTCGCAGATGCCTATCTGCACAGCCTTTGTGAGCAGCCTGTGCTTTTTCTAGCTGTTCAGAAGGAAAAAAATGTATATGTTGCAACCACCAAACCAGAGTCCTCAAAGGAAAACTTCTGGGGAACTACCCCAGCACAGCTACATGGTCATGGGACTGGAAACCATACGGCATCTACAAAGAGGTCTGCTGCTTGGCAGCCAGTAAACCCAGCCATCTGCAACTGTTAATATAACAGGGATATGGCTTCAGGATCTGGTTCACCTGCTTTGTCTGATTATTAGACTGTGGGTAATACGGGTTGTGAAGCCTATGGTGCACCCCTAGCAGGCCCAAAAGCTGCCACCAGAACTCAGAAGTGAGCTAGTTGTCTCCATTCATCTCCACACAGCCCAAGGCAGCCAGCGGCACTGGAAGATGTTGCAAAACCACGAGTGTGGTCCAAGGGGCTGGGGACAACCTCTTTAGCGGAACAAAACCAGCCAACTTGTAAACATGTTCACCACGGCAAGCATAATTCCATGGCCCTGGGAGGCAGGTCCACAATTAAATCCATTATTATTATCCATTAATGTGCCATGGCTATGCAGGAGCTGATAAGGGTTGGGATCGACCCTGCAAGCTTTGTGTTGCTCTCTTGCCGCAGACATTGACACTGCAAGCCTGAGCATAGCTCGTGCCATCTGCATAGACCAAAGGCCATCAGGAGGTGGGTAGGGCTCCATGCAGAGTCTTCAGACAGCTGCTGTGCCCCACCCTCAGCACATTGCAGCAGCACTGAAGGACCTGTGTTCTCAGGGGGGATGTACAGCCATTCACTGCTACATGGAATACCACTCTTCTCCTTCAGGTATTGCCTGAAAGTATGTTCTCACCAAAACTGTGGGGCCAAAGGTTGGATCTCAATGAGCAAGGAACTTTAAAAGTCACCAGTTTGCACAGCTGCAACAAAATGTTGCAGAGACAAAAAGAATTACAGGGGCGTGGATCCGCATATATGACACGCTCAAAATGAGAGAAAAATACATGAGTCACAGGGTCTAGCAGACAATAGCTGAGAGAGGTTGACAAGCAATAGAAGGAAGAGGTAGAGCTCATCTGCCAGTCAGTTTTATAAGCGCTCCTGAAAACCCACCAAGGGCATCAATTGACATAATATTTATAAAACACTTTCTCTGAACAGATAGCGCACAACCCTGACAGGAACACCACCTTCCCAAACATCCAAACCTCCCTCTGCATAGATTTCAAAACAGATCTCCATAAAGAAAAAAGGTGTTTGGACAAGAATATTCTCACACAAAGCATGCATAAGAGGCATAAAAAATGTCTAGGAGAAAGAGATGCATCAAAGCTAGAAGGGCATCTCCAGAAAGACTCTGGCAGATGTAACCAAGAATAAAATTCTATGGAAATGGGCCAAAAAATCTTCCTGTACGTCATGATGGAAACTGCAGCACTTCGCCCCAGGACAAGGGCTCAGTCAAGGCATCTCTTGGGGAGAGTGCTATATAAACATGAACTTTGTGAAATGGACTCCTTTCACAGGTACAGCTTACCCATGTGTGCTGATTATAATTCTCAGCTAAGCATTCTTATTTTCCTAAGAACCAGTAGTAAATATCATGTATCTTTTCTTGTTTCCTACTTATGTTACTTTTCAGTTGTCACCATGCCTATGGAGACTACCCATCTCCTTTGGAGGGAAGTGAGCTTTTTAGAATTCTAGTCATCGTTTTTGTAACGTTCATGGTTTAGCCTTGCTTTCCAGGGCTAAAACTTTTTTATTTTAAGCTTTTTTTTATTTTTTTCCCTATTGCAATTTGTCCAGCTCTGTTTGTACGGCAGCAATTTCATGGACGAAAGCCTTCCACTGGGGGTAACAGAATATATGTAACAATTTATATTGAGTTTCCATCATGTTGTACCAGTTGCCACATAGGAATGAATTTAGGTTTGCAACACCCTTGTGAGGTAGAGGCATATTGATTTTCCTTTATTATAGATTGGAAAACAAAGACTTTATGCAACAAAGCCTCAGTCAATCACAGAGCCAAGAGCAGATCCCAGCTTTCTCCAAAGTGGACTTGTGTTGGCTATTGCAAGACTATTTTCCTTCTTTCAAGATGGTGTTATTTTTCTGACAAAAAAGGACAATAATGTTAATATCAGACAGCTCACAGAAATGTAGGAGTGAACGTACATGTGGACATCCTTTTAAAGTAGTTTCTATAACTAAAAAATGTTAATGGATGTTTTAAAATATTTACCACTGGGCTCTATGAACTGTTACATTGGGTTTTTGTTTGTTGGTTTGTTTGTCTTTTCAAAGTAGCAACTATTTCTGAAGCTTTCCCTTCCAATCTCATTTTTCTACTGAAAAGGAAGGTCTGGTTACCCTGAGCTATAATTAAGAGCATTCTTGAGGTCCCCACATCTCAGAGAATTAAAGAATGACAAGTTGTTAGTAATAGCAAAATTATACCTTTTTTTAGGCAGTAAAAAATCCAGCTGTACATGTAGTGGAGCATATAAATAAAGTCAATTTTAAAGGATTTTTAATAAAGTTTTTGAAAATTTATTGCAATCATTAAGATCCTAAAGTTTCAAAGTCATTATACTTTTTCATTTAATAGAATCATCTGTACTTGAAAATTAGTCCTGCAAACATTTTCTAGGAAGTGTTTCTAGATATAAGTAAAAAGTCAGAAGTATTTCCGTTTGTTTCAAAATTCCTTGGGTTTTCTTCTCTTATATAGTTTTCCTCTTAAGAGGTAATTACATCCTCTCTAAATATCTGCAGCTGAAAAAAATGATAATTCAGTAGTAGGTTTACACATGCCCTTAAATACATCAGAAGTGTTCTGAAATGCTGCACATATATTGACTGTATTTAAACAGTCAGTGTTCAAACAAATCCTTAATTTTCAAATGTTGGATGTGGAATGCTACAAAACCAAATTGGATTTGATCTGATCTCTGCATGCAAGCCTGTGATGAACTTCTGTATGAAAATGCAGGTTTATAAGAAAACAGCGAAACAGAGACAAAAGTGAGAACAACGGTTTGCATTTATCCACTGAGGAATTCCTGATCCTTGTAGCACTAAGTTCAGTGCTTTGACTACAAGCAGTTTCACCTTAGGGATCAGCCTGATTAGAAAAGCAGGGGAAAACACAAAGCAGAAAATAAGTGGGGAATTAGTTAAATACACACTGTTTCACTTTTTTTTGATTAAGTAAACTACAGAATAGCAGCTTTCTTTCATTAGTGCAGCAGAAAAAGACAGGTGAAATGAACACCACAGAATGTTTGAAATATAGAGGATTAATTAAATACACCTGTTTTGATAGATTTTTTAATGAAATGAATCTGTGAGCCAACCTGCCATGGTCAAACTGTCACTCAAACAGGACTAGAGTTCTAGGTTGTGATAGTTATATATTGTTATCAGAACATCATAATACTATGTATGGACCCCTGCAACATGTAGAACTCATTCAAGTATGGATATATGTACCCAGCCGTAGCCTGAAACACAGATGAAACAGCATCCATATGGATGGATTTATGTGTGTTTTATTCAGAAGATAAAAACATCCAGAACAGAGAGCAGTTCTACAACATATTAAGAGTTCCTTCTATGGTGAGAGTTAAACTAATTTAATAGTATCAAATAACATCTCATCAAAATTGCCCTGGAAAAAGGTCCTGCACAATAAGACTTCTCACTACAATAAATCACACTAGTATGGATGTATTTTCTGAGCCTGTTGAGAAGTTAATGAGAAAATGGGTCACTGAGTTAAGTACTTGCTATAAGCAGATACTCATTAACACAGTAGTGTTTCACACATTCCCATGTTTTATTATCATATAACACTACTATGAACAATTACATTCTAAGAATATCATTAAGTTTCCAAACCCAATCTCCCCAAAGAAAAAAAATGTCAGAAAACTGCTTTTGCAGCTGCAGTATAACCTCATTTTCACTGCCTCTGCTGATAGTCTTCAGGTGCATGCCAATGCTTTTATCTACATGATCAAATACATGCTTTTGTCTACAGCAGAACTCTCCCTTCTCCAGACCATAGAAGGGTTAGTACTTGGCTCTTATCTCAGTATTTTCTTTTGGGGTTGTTGGGTTTTGGGTTGGGTTTTTTGTTTTTTGTTTTTTTTTTTTTTTTTAGTTTACTAACCACATTCTTGAGTCAGAATTTTTCATTTCTTTTTGGCTGGATTATGGTGCTCGCCAATATGCTCTCTGCAGTCACTGAGACCTCTTCGCATCATTGTCAGTTGTTGATAGGAGTGATCAGAGCTGGCTCAGGCTTCCTCTGTACACCAATTATCTGGCTTAGAGTGCTGCCAGACAACCCTCATTTAAGGGATCAATGGCAATTCTTGAGAGGCAATGTCAAGCACTCTAATTTCCTGTCAAGAGTGGCACCATCTCCCTTTTTCTGCCTCTCCTCTCTGCTATCAGCAATGGTTCGCATCAGCAGATATCTTGCCTCCTTCAGCAAGTTGTGAAAAGTCCGCCCTAAAGTACTGGGAGAAGCGGAGCCCATGCCACCAGCCCGCAGAACAGCAGTGCTAAGTGTCCCACTCCCCTTCTCCTTTCCCAGGAGAGATGCTGCCTCATACTTACTCTCCCGTACTTTCCAAACAGCATATTCCTCCTCCTCTGCTGGAGGTCCATGTTTCATTGCTTCTGTACCTTTGAGTCCTCATTCAAAACAGCAGGGGTGGCTACAAGTATTTACATGCTTCACAGCTGGAGTAGCAGCTCATTGAAAAAAGGATGCACACAGTTTAAAATGCAAGACAAGAAAAAAGGAAGGGCAAAATGAATGAACTTGTAGACAGGATGATTTAGTGATCACAGCACATGCACCACTGAACATCCCTTCCCATCATTTCTGTTTATCCTTGAAGTGGACTAGATGGAGTGCAGAGTACCTTAGGAGACCTAGACCTGGAAGGGGACATTCAGTGCCACCACTGCTAGATCCTCAGTCCTGCCTCCTATGCCAGCTATGGACAAAGAAG
The DNA here is from genome assembly GCA_013397775.1 of Eulacestoma nigropectus. Taxonomy (NCBI): domain Eukaryota; kingdom Metazoa; phylum Chordata; class Aves; order Passeriformes; genus Eulacestoma; species Eulacestoma nigropectus. The sequence goes on from VZTE01002113.1 coordinate 1,100,583, forward strand.
TTAGGCCACTCTTCTGCCATCATTGTATTGCCCCCATCATTCTGCACCATGTAACAATTAGTTACTTCTGTCACTATGCTTGTGAATCCAATAATGCTGGGAGAGATGGCATGGAATATGAGACAAATGGAAGCATGGTTAGACATGGTTAGACAAATGGTTACCTGTGCAAAACTCCAGAGCCTGGAGTTCACTCCTCAGGACCTAGAAGGTTTTCCATAAAACCAAAGATTGAGAACAGTTCTTCAAGACTGCCTTTGCCTATGAAAGACAGATCTTTATCATCTCTAAGTGACTTGCTTCTTGCACTGTTTATCAACCTGTGTGAAAACTGAGCAGGGAACATGCAAAGACTTATGTTCCCTTGGTTTGTGGCCACCTCTTTAGGTCAAGTCTATTGTGGGCAGTGGTTGGTTCTGAAAATGCTGAAAGAATTACTATCCCTGACAGAAGCTCATTCTCCTTTCCACCAGGGTTCCAATGAAAATAGCCAGGAATTAAAACAAGGGTATTTGTTTTTTGAAAATGGTCTTCTTTGGTTTGTATGACTTACTCAGTTGCTAACTTCACATTTAAGAACCTGCACTGAATGTCAACACAAAATCCAGAATATTTCATGAGCCTCAAAATTACGAGAAAACTGCTTTTTCTAGAATAAGAACATAGAAATGTTTGCAGAATTCTACTGGAAATTCTCATGCAGTTTTATCAAAGCTAAAATAAAGACCAGGGGTGATTTTAGCATCCCACAAATTTACTCCAAAATTCTGGAGCTGAATATCATTATTTGTGAATTCCTGCCACGCGAACCGTGAAATGGACATAAGAACCCTTAGGAGATATCGAGGTTTGTTTACTTTGTTTTTCTCCCCTAATTTGATTAACTTAAATTAAATACAGCACAAACACCAGCTGTATGGTGAAAAATGGGTATTAACATTACCATTCCTTACTTTTAAAACTTTATGATCTTCCCCTTGAAATAACTGGCAGTTAGGATTGTGGAGCCCTAAATCTGCTTTATCTTGGCCCTGAGAAACAAAGGAAACCAAGGAGATTTAAGTTTCTCTAAACTTTATCGTAATTCCATAGTTTAAAAAAAATAAGAAAAATGGTTTTTATCTCTCTTTATAAAGCATATATGTACAAGACGTGATAGACTAGAATTGACAGTCTCACAGGTAAGAGTTTGTCACCCAGATTCTCTTCAAAAATGTATATGGGCAAGTGATACGAAATACAGTCTGTGAGAGTAATTGTAGACGTCTTCTTTTCACTTGGGACCAGTCTTTCAGTCTGGAAAATAGTTTTCTAAAATGAAAATAGATAGGTTTTCAGATTTAGGGTTATTTATAAAAAAGTTTTTTACATACTGTAGCTTTGCAGTGTTCTGAAGACAGCTGGCAGCACTGTAAGTTTTGAGGAGATGTCTGAGACACTTAAAAATACACTGCTATGTGTTTTAATTAAATATCTTAAAGCAGTGACTGCTGCACAAAACTATCTCCATGTATATAATCTCTTCCTTGCTTCATTTATTTTAATAGAAAGTTTTGTTTTTCGGAGCTATCACCATGTGGTGTGTAAAGCATCAATGTATTCCATTGTCTATCCCTCATTTTATATAATGATCCCTTTACATTTATACAGTATTGGACTTCCGTGCAAGATGTACAAAACATAAAGCTAAAACCATCATTCTAGTCAAATGAAGAGCTATGCTTGCAGTAGTCTTTAGCACTATCAAGTGGCAGCAGATAATCTGCTGCCACTTTGCCTTATCTTCAGTAGGACGAATTATGGATCACAATTTGTCCTTTAATGTTTGCATGCACTTAAAATGTTCATCTATCAGACAGATAGCACAACTTATTTGAGAATGCACATTTCTGAATGGGTTTTTGACTCACAACACATTTGACTGTAAATAAAATGAAATAGGAACCTTTAGCCATTACTCATGTGGGGATAACTCTTAGATGCACATGCACACGCTGCGTAAATGGCATTCATCTCCTATGAGAGTATGTGACTCGTGGATTTTAAATTTTCAGATTCTCAGTCTGGAAAGCACCAATTCGTCATCTAGTCAGACATTTGCTCTGCTGCTAGCCCTGGAGTTTAATCCAGTTACCCCAGTGATCAAATCAGTAAGTTGGATTTATGTTGCATTGTAAAGAGAGTTTCTGAAACGACATTCACTCTTGACCCACTCAAAAGAGAAACTGTCCTATTGCATGGGAGGTTTCATTCAGTGATTCATCATGTCCACTGCTAAAAGCATACTCATTTCTTAATTCTTAGCTATGTTTCTGAAATGTATGGTGTCCTTTTTCCTGCAAAGCAAATGTAACTATGTCTCGGTTTAAGACAATTTAAGCAGACACTCTAAAATGAGTTGCTTCCCTTAATTTCAACCAATCCATTTCCACCAATAGGGAGGAAAAAAATAGGAGCTGATATAAGTGAAAAAAATAACAGTTTACTAACAAGCTAAACAGTAACAGGCAAAAAAAATACTGAATAATCACTATACGCAAAGTTGCTAAGTCTCAGGATGCCATGGAAACAAAAAGACACCCAAATTGTGGGGGTAACGCCCCCTCCAAGATGGCTGCCCCCGCAGCCGACCACGTGTAGGGAGATAAAGGGAAGATGGCGCCAGCTCTCTCCCCAGGATAGCGGTCCCCAGTTGGAGACAAAGGGAAAATGTGGCAGTGAAAAGAAACCCTCCTGGGAAGGCATGAGCTTATGGACCAGCTCTTGCAGCTTCTTCTAGAGAAGTGCCGGCACGTGTGGGGTCAGTGCCACATGTCGCTTCCTCCTGCCACCTGCAGTACTCCACCAGTGTTAGTGCTGATGTCCTCCAAGCTGCCGGTGGGCTGGAGGGGGAGGAACCAGTCTCTGTGCACCAATGTGGGATGGCCTGGACTGGAGCAGAGCCATTCCACTTCTTTGCTTGTGCAATGCCACGGCTGCAGTCAGGCACTCTTCCCGAGGCAGTGCAGGACTGGGGCATGACATGCAACCTCTCTGAGAAGGAGAAAAACACCTGCTTGGAGCAGGGCCCTTGGAGAAGAAACAAAAGTGAACCCAAAAAAGATGCCTTTGCCCATGAATCCTCAGCTCTGAGGCAATAAAACCAAGACCTGCTAGTTTGCTGCAAGCCAAGCTGCCAGAGGGAGACTATGCCTTAGTGCCTCGACTTCTGAAGAGCCCGGGGGACACACACCCCATTTCTCTTTTCTGGCTGCACAGACAGTAACAATTTGGGGCACACATGTAGTATTCAGTAACACTGTGGGTTACTCATGACAAACTAATTCTGATTTCTTGTAGTGTAGACACAGAACATTTGATGACTTTCAATAACATATAGTTGTTACATTCTAATCTTACCCTAAGCAATAGGACTTACGAACATTAGCTCAATTCATAGTCTTACTTACTACCTGTGTTAATAATAACTTTGCCAAAAAACTAATTTCTTAGCTACTGACAAAGACATATATCCTTATTTTATTTAATCAGTCACTACTTGAATGATTTCAGTGTTAAACTAGTGAGCTTTCTCAGCCATATGAAAGCAGATCAGATATTCCCAAAACAAAATCCTGGCTTCTCTGAAAACAAAAACCTTTTGAATTTTAAACTCAAAACTTGCTTCCTTTCTGAGCATCAAAATCCAAGAAATTTATGAATGCATCCTGAAATGTAATTGAGACACTGCTATCAACCTGCAATCAAAGCATTTCTCCTAATCTTTCCTCTTTCACAAAGGTCTGATCTTGGGATATGCAAGACCCATTGGTCATCCTCTGTCTTGGGGGGCTTATGATTCAGCCAAACTTTGGTATTTTAGACAGTACATTTCACTTCTCTTTCGGAAAAGGGGGGGGGGGGGGGCGGGGGGAAAAAAGAAGAACAG
>VZTE01002113.1:1113584-1163342 GCA_013397775.1 Eulacestoma nigropectus
AAAAAAATACAACAATTCCCCCCCCCCCCCCCCATTCTCTACCTGTTGAGTTTCTTGGCCAATGAAGTGCATTGAGTACCTCTTGGCCCCAAGGAACCCACATTTTTGGTAGTGCCTTGCAGCAACTGTAGGAATTTTGCCACAAATCTTTTCTTCTAATTGAGAGCTTTGTGTATGATGATTGGGATATAGAAGGACTCAGAGCAGGGGCAGGGAATGAAAGCAGCTCACAGCTTTGGTTTCTAGGGCTTTACTGACAGCCTATTGAAATTTCCAAAATATTCCCCCACTGTAACTTCCTTTCTCACTTCCTGCCTGTCACTTGATTCAGAAAGACTAAAAATAGAGTGGAAAGTTACTCAGAGGGTGTGCTGAGTCTTTCTTCTACAATGTTTGTGAATATCAGACTTTAAAACCAACTGGTTGAAATAATGTTAAACTCCTCAGAGCACAACATTAGTGCAGCCACTGGAAAGACTTCCTGGAATAAGCCCTTACACTTACACCTCCTCTTCTGCTTTACTAGATCAGTGGTTTTGGGTAGGATATTTTGAGCAGAATGAACCAACCTTTCAAATTTAAGAAAGATCAAGATCAGAAACAAATCTGAAAGCAAACCTCCCCTCCAGTTTGGGCTGATAAGGTAGGCTCGCATGTATTTTCCTCAGATTCAACTGTGGATAATAAACTACTTGCACAATATGATACAGCAGGTTCTATATTCTTTTGCTAACTTTTCCTTCTCTACTTATGGATGCATAAATACACATATTTAATTGTTCTGTAACAAATAAGTTGATGTGGTGTAGATCTGCCTAAGCTTAACTTAAACTTTTTTTTTCCCCTCCATCCTTCCCATCCAATACTCAAAATCTCCACTTTGCTATGCAACCAGTGTCATGTAAGTGCTTGGGGTGTATGAGAGTCTTTATTACGGAATAGAGACTTGATTGGAAGGGGAAAGACTAGCTGAGAAGCTGGAATATAAGAGAAGGAACAAGAGTTGTTTGAAGAGATTGAGCAACTTTCTTGCAGAAATAATGAGAAGAGAGCGGAAAATGAGGATGAAGGGCCGTTGACACTGGACTATCCACTACATGGAAGTGACTGGGGAAGTCAAGTACTCCAGTAGCATGGAAAGATCCCACCTCAAAGGCAGAGTTATTTTTCAAAATAAAGGTTATTCCACCATTGTAGAGTTGAAAAAAAGGTGGAAAAGGTTTTTCTTTTAAGAGATTCTTTTGTTTATTATTTTCCCCCATAAGCCAAAACTATTTGCTTTTTCTTTTTTTTTTCAAGGTAGCTGCCTTAACTTTGAAGGTATATATTGAGAAAGGGAGCTTTGGCTGCCAAATTACTTTGCTGCAACATACCCAAGTAACATATAGCTTGCTGAAGCATATAAAGGATAGAACAACTAGAGGGCAAATTGGCCAGTGTTAGAAGTTCAGTAGTCTGGCACCACAAAATCTGCCACTGTAGTAACTCCATCACCTATCTGTGTTCCTCTTCAGAGCCAGGAGCTAAGAGCAATCATCTCCTGAACCCAGGGAATTTGAAAGCCCATAAAGTCCTGCTGCTAACTCTGCTCACAGCCGAACAGCATTCAGCCAGTGGATGAAACCTGCCTGTCGTAACTGAGCTTATTCCATCCATGTCATACTGGTGAAACACTGACCACCTGAAGGTACTGCAGTAAATGAAGCTTCACTCCAGGTCTTTGTTTTAATTTTCCACTGTTTTCTGTATGTCTTTACAACAAACGTGGATTATAAATAACAGTACTACCATAATCATATTGATAAATAAATTCAGCAGCTCCCAATGAGATTGCTAACCTATTGCAATTAATTTGTTAAAACTATAAAATATTGTCATGTTTAGACAGTTGTAATTTGAGCACAAAATATTCAGGGAGGTAGCAAGTTCCCAAACTGACATAAACTGAGAAAGGGATTAATATATCAATGGAATACATGAACTCTAATGTGACTGAAATTTATATGTAACTGAGCTGAAAGCTGTTTATAAGACATTCAGACACACTAGGGAGGAAAACTATGCCAAAAACTCCTGATCAAATAGCGGTCTGTTCAATTAGTTATCCAGAATTTGGTGACTTGTTACAGAAGACTAAATAAAACTAAACTGCTTCTTTCTGGAAATGAGAACACAATAGATGAGCTAATGTCATGTAGAAGGTCATGATAACTCGATTTTGACATATGTTGGGGTTATAACACTTGATTTGAGAGTTTGACAGCCACAGCTCCAGTATCCTTACTTCATGTCTCACATTCATCTCTAATGTCACCTAGCTGATATCTGACACAACTTTGATTTCACAATCTTTGTCACTTCCATCTATAAATCTGTTAGCAATCATGCCCAAAAGACTACCAGAATTCTCAGTGATTCCTCTGCCAAAACTCTTGTTCATCTTTCAACTGAATTTCAGCTTCCTTGCTGTAGTTCCTAGTCTGCCTAATCATAGTTACCCAGAAGACAACATATAATTTACCCTACCCCTCTGCAGAATGAATGTTTCTCCTCCAACTTCATTCATTTCATGCAAGCTTTGGATTAATTTTCATGTTGCATCTCTTGTTATGAGATATCAAGTCTGTGAAGCTCAATCTGCTCCAGCAGAACCATCTGTTAAAACCCCATCTCTAGCCAGCTCCCTCCTTCCTGCTGCCTCAGGGTTGTCTGGGGGATTTGCTGCTGATGCTTTGCATGACAGGCAGCTTTCTCTGATCCTTCAGGCTTGAACCATGAAAAGCTTGCTACAGGTTCTTCCTCTTACCTGTACTCCTTTGTTCTCCTTTTCTTTCACTGGGGAAAAAGTAGTTAGCTTGGTGCCATCTCAGTGTGGGCATGTGGACATACACAGGACTTTTGTCAGTGGTGGTTGAGAAGGGTGCTACTCAAAATAGATGTAGGTCTTGGAAGAGATGGGTTCAAGGGCTAGAGGAGGAGAACAACGTCCAGTTTGCATAACCCAGAAAATATTTAATAGAGTTATTTTTTCCCCACTTTTAAAATAGTAATTCTGTCTCCAGAACTTTGGTTGCAAAGATAAAGCAGCATCTTGTGTATGTTGGCACTCACCTTCTCTCTATTGAATACCATTTTTCTTCAATTTGATGTTCTCACATGACCTAGGGGTAACAAAGAGATTTAAGGATCATACGTATGGGAATATTGTATAGTCATTTGGAGACTATATATAAGCTGAAAGCAGCAAACCTGTTAATGTACTTTTCAAAAAATCTTGTTGCAGGAAATACGGGAGAAAACAAGAGTACTCTATCTAGTCTCTTCTTACAACTGTCATGGACAAAATCAGGAACTTACACATTCTGTACACAGAAAAGTCCTTGAGCCTGTGTAAGCACTATTCACCAATAGCTAAATTGTCCCCGTGTTGTCAACACTGTTTTGGACACAAATCCTAAACATAGTCCCATACAAGCTACTATGAAGAACATTAACTCTCTCCCAGCCATAACCAGTACTCTGATACAATCAGCTTTGAAGTCTTATAGAAACTTCTGAAAAAGCCGTTTGGCTGCTGCTGAGAAGGCAGCATGCCTCACTTGTGCATTTCCAGATGATGGACTGTGAAAAAACAGATTCTCTGTCCTGGGAGCTGTTACAGCATCAGCAACCCTGCAGAGATACCTCTGCATCCTGTTCTGATTTCCAAGTAGGCAAAGTTTTTGAGAGATGCAGAACTGGGGTACTGACAGAGTTTATTATGGTTTGATTTGGTCTTTAAACTTTTTATGTTACTCCTGGTGTGAAAGAATGCAGTGAGGATATCTTTCTGGGCAGACACTTCAGAACTCAACCTCTTCTTCTGAGAATAGTGGTCTTCCTATTCAATTCTATTTGATCTGATTTCATTTTGTTCTATTATGTAAAATATCAGAGCATTTGGAAACATTCACTTCATTTATCAGGTAAAACTGGGTTTGCTCAGTGTGACAGGATTGCATTGAATGATACAGTTTATATGACCACAGCAGAAATATTAGTTTCAGATTACAGAAAGCTGAGGCAAAACTAGAAGCAGACAAAAATAGTGCTTGAAAAACAATGATCTGATTGTAAATCCTTAGGGCAATAACATTGGACGCTGAATTGATGACCTGGGAAATAAGTTCAAATTAAGAAACATAATACTATAAGAATATTGGAGGCACAGCAACAAAAGAAAAAATATAATGCATCATAAAAATGAGGAGACTGAGTCATTCTGAACTCCTTCTAGATGGTACAGCAGTGTGCTGTAATCATGAGAAACCTAATCAGGTAATGCCTTACCAGTGCTTCCAAAATGTGTGTCTGTTGGAATGAGGCATCACGTTTCTAAACTGCCACATAAATTTGAGTCTAATTTTCAGGGTTCAATACTTTTATTGAGATTGCAGTTTTTCTCTGCCAATGTCAGAAATGTATGAAAGCATTTATGAACATTAAAAGAGGGATGAAAAACATATGACCTTAGAAGGGGCACTGCTCTATCCTGCCAGCCTGGGAGTCTATGATGGCAGACTAATGGATGCTGAATTCTTTTGTGTCACGTACAAATGTCATTGCATTTCTGGGAAAAGTGAAGTGTAGGAAGCTGAAATGAAAGGCCCTACTATATGTTACATAGTGAACTCTACCCCAGCATTGACTCTGCTGTGTCATATTGTCATCACTCCAATTTTAATGTATCCTCAGCGAATGACATTGTGTTCTGGCCCACGAGGTTGCTGCCCAATCCAATAGTTGTGGGCATCTTGCTGGTGCTCTCCTGACTTGGGAAACTTTTCCTGTGTGTTGCTCTACACAATACTTTAATCTTTCTCCTGGTGTTAGTCCCTTCTGTATTTCTTCCTTAATTTTTACCTTTGCTCTTTTTCATTATCATGTGAGATTATTCTCCAAAAATTACAGGCAGGCACCTCTAGACCATACCTATTGTCATTTTAACTGTTGGACTGAAGAAAAAGCTGGATATTTCAAAGAGTTTAATGCTGGGTGCTTTGATTTAAAGATTTATATCTTTTACTGTTGGGCACTTACTTGCTTTTCATTTTGGATTAATTCATAGCAACAAAATGTTTTGTAATTTGAAAACTAAATAACTGATAATGTGGGAAATGCTGTCCGTTTGACAAATCACCTATACTTCTCTTTATTTGCTGTGTTACTGGGCTATGATAAGGAAATTTTTTTTATAGATTTTCTGGGATGTTCTGGAAATTTTAAAATGTTAACAGAGCTAGTTATGTTCTGCAACTGCTTTCTTGCACTCTAAAAATGCAAGTTTCCATCAGACAATAAACTGACTCCTCATCATTCAATTACATTAAATAGATTATGTGGAAAAAACCATAGAGAAACTAATACTGATTTCTGTCTTTTTCTGATATATGATTCATTAGGAGAATAAGGTACCGTATTCCTTAGAAGAACAAAGAAATAATGTCATTTCTGCAAGAAAAAGATATGTTGTTTTTGAAGTTGTGTACAGCTGCAGTAATGTTATCAGTTGGTAATGCAAGCATGCCTTAAAAACCAACCACTGAAATGACCAAGCTTACTTTTCATACCCAGGCTTATGTCATATAAAAGCTGTATAAGAAACAACGAAAGCCGAACTGAGGCAGAGTTCCCACATAAAAAGAAATCTCCCTGTATTAAAATTGTTGCTGGATATAGACTTCTGCACAAATCAGGTCTATTTGCTAGGCTCCCAATGCTTATCCTGTTAACTGGCTTTGATCTGAAATTCCTGCAATGGGTGTTAATGGTTTTCTTTGCGGATACAATTTGCAAATACCAGAATGTATGCCCTGCTGCTGCTACTGCAGTCTGGGGAGATGTTGCTGAGGTAGTCCACAGCAAGGCTGAACAGTTGGATTTGACTCTAACTGTTCTTTAAAAGGATCTTTCTTTCATAATTCTAGGCAATACTGGAGTTACCATGTGCACAAGCATAGTAAAATGTGTTCAGTACCAATTAAAAATGAGAAGTAATGATATGAATGAATGATGTCAAAAAAAAAAAGGGCCTCAGAAAGCTAAACATGAAATGGTATAGTGAAACAGTTTCTAGATCTTGATTTTAAACTCTGATGCATTTAATTTTCCTCCTTGCTAATCAATGCTGCTTTTAAACTTCAGTTAGTAAAAAAGCATAAACCTTTTTCTTCTGCTTGTTTGCTTGCTTTAGTTTTTGTCTTGGTTTTGTTGTTTTTTATTTTTTTCTGTTTCTATTGTTGTTGCTTTTGTTTTAATAACAAGAGTGTAACATGATTCTCCTGCATTGCCTGGCAATGCAATACATAGGAAGCTCTTGCCTCGGTCTTTATATTCTAGTGGCTTATTTAAAGGAAATGTATTTGAATAAATATTTTGGGGTTTATTTCTGTGATTTTGCAAGAAGAAAATCTGTAAAGAAATAAAAGATTTCCAAGCTTTTTTTAAAATCACTTTCTAGATGCCCTTATTATCCAGGCTGAGTTTTATTATCTGTGTGTCCCTATAATGATAGCAAATAACCAAATTATTAATATTTTGTTTATTATTAATAACAATGGCTAATTTTTTATCTTCATATTTGCGGACAGATTAAGGTCAACACAGATACTTGGAGATCCAGCAAGTTTTGGCTGGAGATGTCAATAGGCTCACAAATTGTGAGATGCCAATAGGCTCACAAATTCATGTGATGGGTGAACATGGTTTGCGTGCAAAGGCTTCTAGTAAATGGGGTTACATCAGGCTCGTGACTTGTTACTACTGGGGTTCCACAGAGCTCCATCTTAGGTCCAGTTCTCTTCAACATCTTCATTGATGACTTGGACACAGTACTCAAAGGTGCACTAAATAAGTTTATGGATGATACTAAATGGGAGGAGCTGTTTGAATTCCTCAAAGGCAGGGAGGCCCCTGCAGAGAGACCTTGACAAATTAGAGGGCTGAGCTATCAGCAATCATATGAAGTTTAACAAAAAGAAGTGACGGATTCTTGCACATGGGACAGGACAATCCTGGATGTCCAAACAGACTGGGGAATGAGATACTGGAGAGTGGCCTCATGGAAAAGCATCTGGGGGTCCTGGTCAAGGGAAAGTTGAACATGAGTCAGCAGTGCCCTGACAGCCAGGAGGGCCAACCCAGTCCTGGGGGGCATCAGGCACAGCATCACCAGCCGGGCAAGGGAGATTGTCTCGCTCTGCTCTGCACTGGGGCGGCCTCACCTCGAGTGCTGGGGGCAGTTTTGGGTGCCACAATGAAAGAAAGATATAAAACTATTAGAGAACATCCAAAAGAGGGCCAAGAATATGGTGAAGGGTCTGGAGGAGAAGCTGTATGAAGAGTGGCTGATGTCACTTGGTCTGTTCAGCCTGGGGAAGAGAGGGAGCCTCATTGTGGTCTTCAACATCCTCCTGAGGGGAAGCAGAGGGGCAGGTACTCTGATCTCTTCTCTGGTGGCCAGTGACAGGACCTGAGGGAACAGCATGAGTCTGGGATAGGGGAAGGTTAAGCTGGCTTTTAGGAAAATGCTCTTCACCCAGAGGGTGGTTGGGCACTGGAACAGATTCCTCAGAGAAGTGGTCACGGAACAAAGCCTGTCTGAGTACAGGAAGCGTTTGGACAACATTCTCAAACACATGATGTGGCTTTTGGGGTGTCCTGTGCAGGGCCAGGAGATGGACTCAATGATCCTGATAGGCCCCTTACAACTCAGCCTATCCTATGGTTCTATGACTCTGGATTTAGGACACTAGAGATAGGCACTCTTTAAAAAAGGAACTTAGACCCCTTCAGGTAATTAAAATAGTTTTCATGACTACTGTGGCTATTTAACTGAAGAAAGAGGTGAATATCTGCTGTTATTCAGAACCACTATTCTTTAAGGCTTCTGAACCCCATATTAGCAGTTAAGAAATATAATTGCAGTGCCTCATCCTAAAAATAAGGTTACTGAGAAATAAAGTTATTTATTTCTTGTGTGGGATAGAAAGAAGTGTTTTGCAGCTGCTGGATATATACATACTTATAAATAAATAAATAAATAAATACATATCTATATATCAGCTGAGCCCTGATACAGTAGCATGTTGATACTCATCATGTATCATCCCTTCCTGTACTTTCCTTTGCAAAGTATCTCTGGCGCATTGGCTGAAAGATGATCAGCATCCCTTAACACTTCCCCTGATTTTCTACTTCCAGAATAGACAGCTTCAGGAAGAAACTAGCCTGGCAGGAATCCGAGTTCTGTATGAAGCCTGACATGTTGTGATGTATGTGTTTAGAGAGAACAAGGGCAGGATATTGATCTGAGCATATCAAGTGCCATTTACTCTTAATCCACCCACCAGTAACTTGATCTCACTATAATTTACAAGGTATACTCCAATCATACACTGATCTCAGATGTGTGCTTGGCGTGGACAAAACATAGACAGGAGCTTCAAATTGTTGTCACTAGCACTAAGTGGATTTTGTGGCTATGGTAATATGAATGGAAAACCAGTGCATTGTATTTTACCCGGATTTCCTGCAGCAAACAATCCCATTATGCTCACTCCAATGAATCATTTTTTAGATTCTTCTATTTTGGGTTTTCTCCCCGTAAGCAATGTGATACAACTCATATGTGTAAAGCAAAATTTTCTTCACTCAACCCAAGCATTTTTATTTGTTATCTGCTCCTTTAACCACCTTATAACTCTCTCTTTGCAGTTAAATCTGTGTCTCTTTATAAATGATTCTTTTGGAAAAACAAGTCTATTTCTGCAGGCTCTTTATCTGCAGTGTCCAATGACCGTATAGACTTCTGAATCTAATTCCCACATTTGACATTATTTTGCAACTGAACTTCTAAAAATGGGAAGACCTCAGCATAGAAACAACACAGTTACATTTATTCTGATAGATTCTGCCAGTGGAGGCCTCTGCCAGCCCCCTGTTTTCCTTCTCTTGTGTCTCTTTTAAGCTGAAACTTGCATCAAGCTGAATATTGAAAGGTGCAGTATTTGAAAGGACTTGGGGAGATGCCTGAAACTACAGAAATAGAGTAGAAATGGATGTGAGAACCACCCACTCCTGCAGATGCAGAGCATTCTGCTTCTATCTCTGCAATAGCAAGGGAAAGGATGCATCCACCTCTTATCAGAAGGTGTCAGTGTTGCCCCTGGCCTCCCCTGTGCAGCAAGGCTGAACAAACAAAAGCCCATGGGTCCTTCATGAAGTTTACTTTTGCCCAACTAAAATGCCTTTCAACACCTGCACATATGGCTGTAACATTTCAGACAGTATTTCTGGGTAGCAGTTGGTGCCTGGGTGATGTACAGTATTGCTGGTAGGATAAGGTGGGGGTGTCAGCAGTGGGGGTGAGAAGGCTCAGTTTAAGAGGGATGAATATGCTTTTTATACTTCTAACTTTTGAGCTTGCCAGAACATAAAAATATTGTAAGTTTAGTTCAGGTACCTTTTACTTGTCAAATACTAATGGTGCTTATATGCAATTTTTAAATTCCCAGGTGCTGAGAATAAGTTATAGCTGCCCAAAAACAATTTCTGAAACCTAAAATTTCTGTTCCTTATGTTCTCATACAAATCCTTCTTACATTGTTACCTCCAGCTCAGGGAAAAGAAAGGAAAGAGAGAAATTAGATTGCACCAAAACCCACAAAGTATACAAAAGGCACAGGAACACTATCCAGAAAATTCACAGGTGCCTGGTTCAAAGATGTAAGGGTCTGGGAACTCAGCAATACCCCACTGAAGCCTCCCAGAGAGAAAGGAGTTGTGTTATCTGTTGTTTTCATACTTTGGTTCTCATTGGAAACATTACATTTATGTATGTTATACTTTATCAAGTTTACCCCCCCCACACATAATATTTAATTTTTTTTCAAATTATATTAATTAAGCAAAAGGCAAAAAGGCTTTGGATGGGTTTGATTTGATTTCAGCCCTAAACTAGGAAAATTTACAATGTTTGACTGGGATTTTTAATGAATAGATAAGATATTTAAATTAATCATTGTATTCACTTATGCTGAATAATGCTTTTGCACTGAATTGATTTTTTGAGGAAACAAATAAAGCAGAAGGAGATTTTCATACAGACATTTTCACTTTGGATAGCTTCTTCTCTTCCAATTCTTGATCAGATCATTTCTAAAACCTAGGAGAATTTTCAGTGAATTGTATTTTAACATTGGTATATTATCACGGTTTGCATGTTTCCAATTAAGTGTCTTCTTCTGTTGCCACTGGAGTAATTGGCAAATTTTCCGTCAGCTTCAGTGACTGTAAAGTGAAGTCCAAATATTTATACTCTGCTAGATTAATAAAGTCATTTTGACATTTTTGACCTCCTCATGCAAATAACCACCAAAGAAGACTGCCAAACCCAAGTGCCAAAACCCAAAAAGTTTAGGCACATGGTAGTAGATTTTTGTTTTATTGTCTGTCTCTTGAAGAAGCTAGCAATGCTGCTTCAAAGACTTCATTAATTATATTTAGCTAATGGAATTATGCAACTCATGGATTGAGACATAGAACTCTTTCCTTCGTTCTTTCAATAATCAGTTTATGCCTTGAAGCAAAAGTTATATTTAAGCCTAGTTCATGAAAAAAACATCAAATCATGTTTATCTGTAATGTCATTTAACACATCAAAAATGAGATGTTAGATAATTGGATTCTGGCTTCCTGCAACATGGAATCTCAGCAGAAGATTTCAAACAAAGACTCATGTCTTCCCTTGGTTTTGTTCCAGTCCTGCAGAGGGAACTCTGCTCTCTCTATTCGCCGACAAGACCTCACGCTTAAGTAACTCTAACGTTAGTAGAGATGGTCATCCTCCCACTTCTGGCAGGCAGTTTCCTAAGAAAAGGAAAGAACATTTGAACTAGTTTTTTTGTCTGAATAATATTCTGCTCAGCTGGAGGAACTCTGATTAAAAAGCTCTTTCCAGGAGGCAGGTTTCAGAGATACAAGGAGAAAAAGAGGAGACAGATTATTTTTATATCATCCCTATATAATCTTGGGCATCCAACACCAAGCTGTTGCCCCTAAGCTGACATAGGGCACTTTGACCATACTGTCTAGCAGCTCTTCTGGCTAGGATAAGCTCCAAGCAAAGCACTTAATGAATGGATTTTACCAGTGACGCTGGTAAAAATGGATTTTGCTGTCTGTTACATGGTACCAGCTTGCCACAGGGGGCCTTGGAGGGAAGTCATTGTTGGGAGAGCGAGAAAAGTAATGGCTTCTGTTTCAGGAAAGAGATAAAAGGTTCAGTGGCTCTGGTACAGGGTCAGCTTTTGATCTGGTACACCCGAGTATCTGTAACCCACTTGCTCTGTGGCCCCCTTTTAACCACCCCCTCCCCCCTTCCCCATTGCTCAGCTCAGGTCTAATACGTCCCAGCTGCATAACCTTGGCTTAGGCTGATGAAGAAATTGTGTAGTGCAGAAGAGCTGTTAAAGAGTCTGTAGAGCAGAGCCACATGAGATAAGAAAGGTAAAATTGAAGAGGCTGGATTGTTAAAACAAGGGTTTTAAAGATTAAGAGGAAAAACATGAACATGAAAAGCAGAAAATACTACAAAGGGTTGGACTATGGCAAGTCAGCCACACTGAAGATCAACTCCAGGGAGCAGCAAAAGCCAACCCTTTGCCTCCTGAGAGACCTTTGCCTGATCTACAGAGAACTCGTGGTAAGCATGCTACTGCTGAGACTACCAATGGTTCCTTAATCCTAGCTCTACTGGGTGTAGAGCTGATAAACAATATACCCATAAATAATTGCATTGTACTTTTAATTAGCATAAAACCTTGCTTACAAAGTCTGCTTGTGCAACGCTCAAGGTGCTCAAACCAAAGGCTCAAAGGAGGGATTGATATAAGAGAGACCTTTCTGGTGCAGATTCCTGCATTCCACATACCCCATCTTTCCTCCTGGCATCAGCAGCAGTCAGCTCAGATTTCCAGGGGGCTGCTGTGGGCAAAAGAGAGCACAGGGCCATGTGTTGCTATCATCAGCTCTCTGCTGCCCTTGACAGTGTCTGGCTCTGACTACACTTTGCAAGAGCATTGCCTTCAAGCTAGCTAGTTTGCATGCTGCTGGCAATGCAGAAGCCGGTTATCACAGGCTAGCAGGGTTCCTTTGCATCTGTCACCAGAGCTGTCCACTGGACAGTATCAGCATGATTGCATTACACAAAGTGGAGCTCAAGTGCAGATTAACACATAGTCCCTGCTCCAGGCTCTGGACTTTATTTGGATTGATTAGATAAGTTTAAATTGATAACACTTGGTATGGAAAAACTGTAAGGATACCTGGGCAAGCAAATGGGAATAATAAATGTATGTACTGTTCAAGTAACTTGGTAAGGGACATCTGACCTCAGAAAGCTGAATTGCAAGCTAAATAAACCAGCAGCTCCTCTCCTCTCTACCTAGATCCTAAACCTGCGGTCCTATTCTTATCTCATTCCCATCTCAAATATTTCAGCTACATATTTAGCACAGCTATTCTTGGGGAATAGACTTAAAAGACTTCTGTTATTTGAGTAGGGTTGTCATTTTATTGTGATCCTAATTATCACATATAAGTGTAAACAGTCTATTTTTTGCTTAACATCTATGTGAAGGGTTGCTTCCCACACTACCTGCATATTAACTGACTAGTTGTTCCACCATATTGGGGATGTTATTACATATTTTCCACCCTCTGCAAATGGTAGTTCAGGGAATATTAGTTCACTGCCTTATAATAAATATCTACAAATTATTGAAAATCAAGCTAAATCAAGCATTCTCTTATGCTAAATGGCTAATAATTTGCACTGTCCACTTTGGTGATCTCTTTACTATTTTCCTGTCAAAATGGTGAAATAGACCTATACAGAAAGGGGGAATTGCTTGCTACTGCTTAAGCAGCACATAAATCAATTGACAGCAGACTAAATTTCACACATTCCTCTTATTTTAACTCTACTGGACTACAACAGTAGAGGACAAGTAGGACAATGCTGTTGTCTAGAAATCAGGTGCCTGCTGTGTTTGGAATTGACTATGTCTCTGCAAATTTAATCGATTTACTTTAAAAGAGGTCCCACTAGAAAGGATGAATACAGCAACACTTTTGTGCAAGAAAACATTTCCTTTCTACTCACAGACCTGAGCTTTATAATAAGAAACACCCAAAAATATCGAAAGTGCAAAACTAAACCAACACCATCCAAATCCAAACTAGAGACAGCAGTGAAAATTATAGATTTGAAGAAAGCTAGAATTTGGCTGATTTCTGTGTTTTTTCCTTAGGAAACCTTTATACTGTTGATTACTGTAATGGAAAAATACTTGAAACAAAAAAAATCAGGCCATGGTTTCCTGCCTTTAATTCCCACACTCTCACTGCTGAGCAGATCTTTAATTGCACTTTATTGAATGTGTGGTCAGGCTAATCAGGACTAAAAGAGTCCTGAGTGAGACTTTGCCCTTTGAAAACTAGTCTACAAATTGTTTTAGTGCAGCTTTCTAATATATCAGGGAAGGGGAAAGGCAAAGGAGAACTATTTGAAGGTAATTTGATTTTAGTATGCATTAACTACCAGCACAAATACTTAAGGGAGGATATGTTCTCTTTTCTGAAACAGCATTTCTACTTCATCAGCAATGAGAAGCCAGATGAAAAAAGGTGGGAGAGAAGATGGGGCAGAAAGGAAAATGGAAAAGAGAACTTCTGTTCTGATACTGCCCCAGATACTCTGAACTTCCTTATGTTCCAAGATGGTTAACTAATGTTGTCCGTCGTTTGGTTGAAGGTTTCATGGAGGCCCATTTGTAGTCAAGCTTTCTGGATGTCAGAAAAACCAAAGAGGAATGATATCAGAATTTAAGAGGGTACATACAAAAGAGCGGTGTAGTTATACAGAAAAAGGGCTAACAGAATGGACACAAAATAGAAAGCAAGTGAAGAGAGGATGCTGGGAATGAAGCAAAACTCAGAGAATTCTACTAGATAAATTTTCACAACCCCTGACACTCAAGTTCTTCCCACAGGAGTTTCAAAAGATGAAATTTTAAACTGTAAAAGATGAAACAGTTATCAATAATTAATTTTTTTAAAAAATTGTCACAATGGAATGGAAAGTTTTGCTCAGACTTTTTAGTGACATTTCCGCCTTTCTGAATCATTTCTAGTTTCAGTTTGTTTCTTTTTCTCTCCTTGGTATGAGTATTTAGAAATTGTAATGACCTTCTGTCATCTCTCTCCTATGGGAAAGTATGGTACCCTGCTCCTGATACCTGGTGGTAATGGTAGGAGATTGGCAGCAGTGAAGCTTACATGCTATTTTTCAGTTCACTAATTTTTCAAATCCATTGCTGCTGAAATCCAGAGTGGTGTTATAAATGGAGATACAGAGGAACATTTCTAGCTGTGTGTTCTGTGCAGCGACCATCTCCTCCACAGTGATTATAGTCACCATCCTGAAGATCTTATTCTAGAAAACAATTTTTACTGACTGACAGAAGGAGGATTAAGGAATTTCAGTAGGCTATTTAGACAGTTGTAGGTTTCAGACATATTTGTGGGTATCTTCTACCCTGCAGTTGCAAAACCTATGTAATTACTTTTATTACACATTGACATAAAGTCTTTTTAATCTCCTTTGTAGCCACATGGCAAAGCATTTTTTCTACTTCATTATTTTTACAAAGAACATCCCCTCTCTCCATGGGTTCATGGACAAACATCCTTGTCAGAGATAGGTTCATTACAATTTTAATTATTTTCTAATTGTATGATATTTCCTCTCATTTTTTCCCCTAACTTATGAGTTTCACATTTCCTCTTGACCTGCTTTTAAATCCACTATAATTATTTCTATAATGGTACATTGTACTAAAGTATCTACCAAAGGACATTATAAGAGAACCTATCTGTGTGCATTAGTGTGTTACATACCCAAGGGTAACCTTGCTTGTAAGACAGCTATTTCAAGGTCTATTGAAAAGGTGTATTTTTGTTCTGGGTAACATTTTACAATTGAAAATATGCTGCATGTCTTCACATGTATACACACTCGCATTCAGCATGTCTGCAGGGGAGGATAATCACTTTGCATGCCCAATCACAACACTTCCATCTGCCAGAGAGCGTGTATACGCACTCATTTGAACAACAAACTTTGACTCTCAAAGGTAGTAAAATGTACCATATGAATTCAAGCTTATGATGCTGGCAGACACAGGGATTTTAAAAAACAAGGGCTGGCATTTTAATCTGTTTTTTTTACATTCACCATGTCACTGCTAGTTTTTTGTGCTTGGAAAGGACTGTGCACATTTGAAGTATATCTTATTCAATCTTAAATATAAATATTCCCATATCTTCCTTGTTTTTTCTTATATTTTCTATTGTTTTGTCCCTGTGAATGCAAAAGTACGTGCTTCTTTTCTATTAGACTATGTGGCCTGAGTAATTTTAAACTGAAACTACAAAACCTGTATTTTGTCATCTGAGCAGGTTCCTGATTCCTGCTGCTATTTATGAAACATATTGCTATCAGAATTCAGTAATTTGCCTGAGACCAGAATTTCTTTGTCAGGTGAACACTTCTTCCCTGGGATAAGACTTGAAAAGTTGTCTCTGCTTTTGCAGAGTCTTTAAGGATTTGAATTAATCATTTTGAAACTCAGCATTGTGTCAATCCCAGATGAATATTGCTCCTGCAGGAAAAAAAAAATCCTCCCCATGAATTGTGTGCTACTCTGGAAAGCTGTCAACTCCCATTCAACATCAACCAGGACTCGGGCGCCCTTTGATTAGCCTCATGTCACCTTCCAGTTAAATGAGTTAGTAGCTATTAAAGCTGAAACACACAACCTACCTTGCATTTTAAGAGTATTTAGTATTTATTCAGCTATAGACATCTTCTAAAACTGGCGTACAAAGACATTCAGCCTATAATGATTTTTCCACTTATATAACGCTCCTTCTTTCATCTGATTTCTTCTGGCAGTGGTGAAAAAACAACATTTATTTTAATTATAACGTTTAAAATAAAGATTCTATTGACCCTACTGCATATCACAAACTGCCTTTCATTCGCAATTCAGGCAATATAAAAACACTATTAATACGGACTTCAAAAGTGTAGCAGAGCATACACTGTGGGCAGAAATTTCATTTTGTGTGTATACAGTTTTCTCAGTTTTCAATATGGTTTTCTGCCTTATGCCCTCCGTAACATCTTCTTCCTTTTAACCTGCAAAAGCCCTGCAATGAGAAGCAATGTGCAAAGCACTTAATGAAGGATGCAAAACAAACGCATAGACCAGATAAAGGAAGGCTAATGTTCTGCTATTTCTAACTTAGGACAAAACACTGAAAGTGCTTTCCTACTGAGAAGCATAATAGGCAGATACAAATGAGTGTGAAAACAAAGGTAATGCTGCAATTAAACCATGGGCATTAGAGCATCTGTCCAAGATTGCATGAAGGGTTTGTGCAGTTCAGCATCTTGTCTCTGATGGTGGCCAACTGCATATGTCCAAGGCGTAGTATGAAGCAGCACAAGCATGCAGGGAGAGGTGATTTCCCTGAACAGTGGAAACAGTCCAGCTTCAGCAATCTGTGATTCTGGACTTCCTCAGAGCATGGTACCAGTGATGTCTCAGAAAAGGGGATATTCTTAAGGCACAGAGATGCATTCCACACACCTCTTTCTCATCACTGGTCAGCACATCCTTCTCTTTTGTCACTGGCCACATTGCTTTCCTTCCTTAGTCAGGGTGACTGCCCTCTGGTCCTCCTCCCTCCTTGTCCCAGACTTCCGTATCTCCTCCTTTGAATGGAGCTGGCTAAACACACTCACACACTCTATGCTGGGATTCCATGCTGTACTGCAGTCCCCTAGCAGTTTCCACCTAGAAATGGGGTACCTGAAAAGTGACCAGTCACCACAGCAGTCACTGTGTAAAAAAGTGTAGATATACAATATTTTTACTTAGCTACTGATTAGGTCTAGAGGCAGCTGAAACCAATAAACCATGCTTCCTTAATGTTTCCTAAATGCTTCTCCAGGAAAGGTCAAAATCTTGAGCTGCTACATATTCTACTTGCACTGGATCTATTGTGAGACTTGAAAAGGGGTTAGAGTCCTTTTTATTTTTATCTCTAGAAGTTCCTTAATTCAGGAAGCCCAGAACACACTTTTCAGGTCTGGCATCATGCAGTACCTGACCTAAACCTAGGAGTCCAGCTTTAAGGCCACTGTCTGTGAGTGTAGTAATTTCAGTCTCAGCTTTAAAAATATTCTGAACTGCATCACCTGCCTCCCAGATAAACATAGCTTCTCTCACTCCTTCCAGCCAAAGCTATTCTGTTTTGTAGGCATCCATAAAATGCTTACTCTGCCAGACAGAAAACATGACCATGGTGTTTTATGGTTAAGAGAAACCACAAGAGAGAAAGTAAGCACAGCTCACAGGAGTGACTGCTGAAAATAGTGAATCTCCATTCAGTCCTTTGCTGCCACTAAATATTTGTACAAAGCAGTTTGACTGTTCTGCTAAACATTTTTCTTAATGTTTTCCTGAGAGCACTTAATTTTCATTTAGCTTCATCTGGGCATTTACATGTCAAAATCCAGGACACAAGTTTATGTCACACATTCCCTTCTGATTCAGCTGAAGCTGGACTGCAGCTAATGATGTCTTCAATTTTTCATGTTGGTCTTTTCTCTCAAAAACCAGAAGAACTTAACACTTCCAACCATAGTATTGACTTTTAGTTCTCCCAGCTATGTATTAGTTTTGCTCTTAGAGATAAAACAATTCAGCTTTCTTCTGCTGTTGTACATTTCCTGTTTCTGTGCCAATGTAGCAGGATAAAACTCTGCAGAGATCTGGGTTTAGAGCTGGTAATAACAGTATGAAAGGAAAAAGAGACAATAAATACCATTAGCCAAGAAGACTCTCTAACATGAATGAAAGAAGTGGAGAATACTCCCAAAGGTCCTTCTTTGTGACACCTGGATTGAATAAGACACTTGAACCCTGAATCTAGTCTCCCGTTTTGCACAATCTTCTTCTGCTCTTCATAGTTACGTTTTAAATGACCTTCACTTCTCCGGAGTATAGTGTTACTTCTGGGTTCTCTGATAGTTTTGTGGTTTTAATTAACAGGAGAAGTCTTGTATTCTCCAGACTATACTGGTCAACTCTTGTTTTCATTAGGAGAGTGATGTCAGGTACATTTTGGCACCTCTGTTGTGAGTTGGGTCTTGTTTGCTTTTTTCACCTTCTGATTTCTACCTGTACTTCAAACACCAAAGGTTGTCCAATAGAAATGTCAAGCTGTTTGAGTTCACATGTCAGCATGAGATGTTGAGGTGGGACCTTGTGAACACCTGTGTAAACTGTTCTGTCTCATAGCTTTTTGTTCTGAAATTTCCCTGTGGAGTTTTAGCCACTTTGGGAAATTATATGTAGACATCTGCAATCTAGATATTTTCATCTGAGCTAGTCACTTTACACTCTTCTTTCAGCTGACAAAGAGACACAGGAACTTTTAAGCCATCACTAGTCTGATTTACTTTAGAAGACTTGTAGTAGATGGGTTGAGATGCCCTTTAAAAATGCTTATTCCTCCTAATTTCCTAGAGAGGAAACTAGGTGAAAATAGGTTAGATTAATCCAAACTTTTATTACTTTTCTCTTTTCCTACCATAAAAACAGAAACTCCCACCAAATCTTCAAGAAACCTGTGATTTTTTTTTTCTTGCTGGGATTTTCTTCTATTTCATGCTCCTTTAATTCTCCTTTCAATATTTTACTGAAATTAGCATTTAAAGAAATGTCCTTCCTGGGGTCTTCTTTATTTCCTCGAGGCATGATATTTCTTCTGCAGTCCTGCAATTTTGCTCCTTTTCTGCTGAAATACAGTTGTGTAACTTCAAACACACTGCCTCCAAGGGTGGCTAGTTTTTTATTCAGTTCCAATCTCTAGTTCATATTTCCATGTCATTCTCACTCCCTAATCTGTCCCTCCATTCAAAATAGAATTTCCTAGAGTACAGTTCTGGTTTAGATTTGCACTGTGCATTTTCTTTTCCACATCCTCTTTACTCCCTAAATTTATATTCATTTCAGCATGGAAGGGCTGTGACAGCTGCTGTTTCTTGCTTCCCAATGTGACCTTGAGTCTTTGACAGAGGATCTGAATTGTGTGTTCACACAAAAGCGATTTATCCAATTTTTTTTACTGTGACATTTGAAGAGTTCTATGTGTTCCTATGTTGGAATGAGAACAACAACAAAAAAAGCATGATTTGGCCCACAATATCCAAGACCAAATACTCTTTCCATGTTCTTACATGTTTCTTTGACATGGTAGTTGTGTGTTACAATCCTCTATGACACCTGTCACAAAGTGGTTGGTATTCAGCTAGTTGAACACAAAATATTTTTGTCCTTCTTTCCTCATGGGGGCAATGACTGACTGACTCAAACTATTTTGAGATCAGGAATATGATGCCTTGATTCCTACACAAATACTGTGTATTCTGTAGAGTGTGATATCATGAGCATCATCTCCCCTAACTGCTTATCTTGACTTCTGCCTGAGGAGCTGAAATAATTATTTTTTTTAAGCACTTCTTATCTGCAACTACTCACTCTGATGTCAAGGGTTTCAGATTTATAGTTTTCTCTCTTTTAGCATGATTTATGACCTCTTTACCTGGTTTGATTTTCAAAGACATGAAGCTCAAATCTGGCAACCATGAAGTAGATGAACAGGACATGATTGAAGGGAATGTGAGTATCCTACCTCACATCTACAGGAGAGAGGTGATGGGGCAGGGATTTTTTGTGCCAGGACAGGTAAGGAGATAATGGAAGAGCTGTCTGTTAGCAGCTGATCCTGAAAGCTGATCATGGGAGGAGAAGGAATTCCAACTAGAAAAAAAGAACACAGTTAAAGAAAGCATGGCTATACTACAGAAAAACTCTCAGGCATGTGAGAAACAGAAGTTTGTGTTACTCCAAACAGATGAGAAATCAAATTTGCATAGACAGAGCCCTGTGAAAGAGTTATTGAGTTATCAGGCTCAGTCCCACCTCTGACAAAATTTTGAGAAAGAGTTCAAATGGGTGAGTAACTTTGACAATGGGTTCATAATTTAAGCCTAGGCAGTGATAAAAATAGGCCAGAACTATAAAACTTAGTCTTTGATTCTGAAGTACAAGTTCTGTCAGCAATATTGCAAGCAGCTCCTCCTAGGTGCTGCATGGAGTTAAGATGCTGGGTCATGCATGGGAATTACACTGGTATAAGCAGGGATGCAATGGTCCCAGGAGAGGCAGAGATGGCTCCACAGGGATTTCCCAAGAGATTTCTTTCAGCAAGGCACATCCCTTCCTCACCTCCCAAGAAAGATGGAGGGGCCATCACTGATGAAAGATTTTGGCTTGTAATTTCTGTTATATTTCTTTTGTCACAGTTTCTGTATGTGTGTTAATGGGACCTCTTGAAAAGTCATCTCTAAAGGATTAGTAAGAATATATTAATTTAAAGAAAAGCTGTCAGGATTTTCAGATATTATGAAATATCCTTGAAAAAAAAGATGATGCATCTGCTAGGTGTATGACATTGGATAATAATTAATGGACCTCAATGTGAAAGTATAAGGGAGGAAAAGAAGAGAAATCTTGGGAAGAATAGTATGTTTCAGGTGTAGGCAACGGCACTGATTTTTTTCAAATTTCTGTGTCTGGTAATGACCACTCTTGAAAGGAATCTCTGTCCCCTGTGTTCACTTGGATTTAGAATTGCTAAGGCCTATTACAGTGTCAGCTTTTGTGAAAAGCATAAGGAAAACCAGGTGGAAAATGGAAACATTCGTCATTAAATTTTTCACAAAAATGTGTCCCTTCCATCAACTACCTTTTTAATTTCAAATTGTATGGCTGACTTTGACATAAACAGCTAAGTCATTCTTTGTGTAAATGGCTTCCCCTCTGCTTTACTTCTTTTTCCATTGAAATAAATCTTACTGAAAAAATGGAGCTTTTGGGCTGACAGACAAAAATACCATTACTATACATTAACACAATTAAATATGTAAGAAACAAAATAACTGCCTCTTTGCAGTAACACTCCTTCACTGATGAGTGGTGAACATGATCCATGTAATTTTCAGAGGTAGTCTTCCAGACACCTCCCTCTTGGCTACCTAATGTTGGCATGTTACAAGCTGAAGATTCACAGGAGGCAGGAGCAGCAAGACAGAGACACTTGGAATCCTAAAATATAAAGCAGAGTTGCACTTCTGTAGGAAAGTTGAAAAGATTAGAACATGTAAGGCTCCTACCTACCCAATGCTGAAAGAAAACTTCAGGAGTGGAAAACAGCTCTTTTTAACCCATGCTTTAACCTTTTGAAGCATAGAGGACATTCATCCAGCATTTGCACTTTCTTTGTTATTCCTTCCTTTTCAATTATGCTGAATTTCCATAATGCTTCACTGTGACATTTCCTTAGCCTCAGCTTTCTTATAAGTATCTTATTCTTCCAGAAAAGAAATCACAAATAAAGTGGAAAACTACCAGCAAGGCTTTATACCAGCAGCTCTGAGTATGGGAAGGAGTTCAGTGGAAAAACACAGCATTTGGCTGTAGAAACACAAAACAGGTGGTTATAGGTCAGTTCACATTCTTGTCAGCCCAAATTACCTTAACAAGCAATTCCACAGTGCTTACTTTCTCAGCACGTTCCATCTATAATGTCACCAACCGGACTTTGGGCACCAAGCAGTTCAGCTTCAGGTTATTGACATCAGCTAGAGTGATCTAGCTTGTGCCACCTAGCCAGATTTTAAGCAGCTTGCAATTCTCTTTTAAACACTAAGGCTACTCCGAAATGAAACTCAAGCTCTTCCTTCTTCCACAAACTATCACAGGCACTGTTGTCTTTTCTGTCAATACAAGTACATCATTGGTATAGGACAAGAATAGTAATCAAGTGTGTTATGAAAGCACTTTAAGAGATACACCCCTGAATACTATTCTTCAGAAGGAACCATAAGCTTATCGGTCTAAAGGAAACACATTGGGATGCTGCAATTTAAAACTCAGAAATTATAACATCTATAGCTATTCTCCTACTGTTTTCCCTCATCACCTTCCTACCTCCCCTTCCCTACAGTGAACTGGGACCAAAACAAAAGGTAAAAGGATAAAAAAAATTATAAGTATTCCTGTGCTCATTGTGAAAATGCATGCAGGGCAACCTCTGGCCACAATTCCATCTCTTTCAACTTGTTTTACTCTAAGTGCAATCATTAAAGCCCACTTTCATCCATTTAAATTTAGAGCAAAGAACAGTCTTCATAAGTATTAACCTCAACTTCTTTCAGATTGTGCTCGTTTTCCTGAGTGGAGCACCTGGTTGGTAAAGCAGCCCTTCAGTGCTGTGCAGTAAAAGCCATGTTGTAATATGTAAGGTGTTTTGGCTTACTACTGTGGCATAACTTAGTGTTAGATCCTTAAAGAGCTGGCTAGTCATAGGGTGTCTAACTGCCAGTGTGCGCTTCATGGAAACCAGTGACCTAAGGTGAAGGAGTCTTACTCATCATCCTTCCCCTTCTTGCCCACCCTTTCACACAGTGGTTTGCCACCCACTCTTTGCCAGTAGTTCAAGGAAAAGGGTGGATTTAGGCATTCTTTGCACACAGCTGTCTGAGTTTTCTTGATTTTTGTAGAGGGTGAGCTCTTCCTGAGCTGATCTACAAATACAGTTATTTCTTATCTAGTTCTATGAAAATATTCTACTTTCTCCTTTGGACCTGCAAAAATAATTTCAGTCTTTCAGGTCCACTTTGTGTATTGGTTCCTTGTCAGTCTATCAAAGAAATGTAAGGAAAAATACTGAAAATACACTGTGGATAGTTGGAGAGGAAAATTGCAGGCTCTCTGAGAAAGACTGGCAGTATTAATGTTCTTAATCTAAAACAAAACTTGTCAGGGGTTACTAATAACATGTTAACCTATGGCTGATCAGCTAACTTCCTGTAGTTTCTCCCACCTTTCCATCTCTAGCACATAATCCCTTGTGACACTAATATTTTAATTTCTCTTTTCTCTTTGTTCTTTTATCCGTCTTCTCAGGGTATTGTTTGCTTGTTTTTAAGATTATGAGGTCCTGGAGCACAAGCGAGAAGTTTTCTTGAGTGCAAAGAATTCAGTGCTGCTAGCAACAGTGATGAGAGCTGGTGAGAATACTTTGAACTGATTATTTTATGTCAGGAAAAGCTTTTTTTCTAGAAAAAAGACTGTTCTATGCTGTTGATTTTAACAGCTTTCCCCACAGAAATGTTTCTGAGGATTGGGATGAAGTGTCTGGTAAAAGACCGAGACAGAAACCTCATCTTTCCTATCTAAAAATGGATAATTTTCAATGCAGCTCAATTCTGTGATTTTTTAAAAGAGTTTAAAAGTAACCTTCTTCAAAGAAATATTCAAAGTTTTCACAAAATTTATATTCTTTTATTATATCTGAATAATATTTATAAGTAAGCAAACAAGTGTCTTTGACTGATCTGTAATCGTGCTCTGATTTTTTTTTCTGATTTTTAGATTATTGTCTAATATTTGAGTCATAAGTTAATTTTCAGATCATGTATTTTTTAAGTATCGTGATGAGACATCTGTGACTAGGTCTTTGAAATGATTCACATTTCCTCTCACTTTGGCTTTGCTCTGTTCTGGAAGAGGTAAGAGGCCTTTTGATTTCTTGGTTGAAATCCTGGGTCCTTTGTACGTAATAGCATGCCTGTGCTCAGTTTCAGTTCAGCAACAGCTTCACCCTTTATCTCTCCTCTTAGGAAAGTGGTGATCATTCCTACTTATTTACTTGTGTCTGTTTACTGCATGATGAAAAGTCTTTCCAGGGCCAAAGTAGAAGCCATTCTACACAATCAGGTCTAGCAGAGTTACTCAGGTACTGTGACAGTAATGAGTCAGCAGTGCCCTGGCAGCCAGGAGGCCCAGCCCTGTCCTGGGGGGGCATCAGGCACAGCATCGCCAGCCGGGCAAGGGAGGGGATTGTCCTACTCTGCTCTGCGCTGGGGTGTTTGCAGTTTTGGGTGCCACAATAAAAGGCAGATATTAAACTATTAGAGAGTGTCCAAAGCAGGTCCATGAAGATGATGAAGGGCCTTGAGGGGAATCTGTATGGGTAGCGGCTGAAGTCATTTGGTCTGTTCAGGAGGAGACTGAGGGGAGGCATCATCGAAGCACCAACTTCATCATGAGGGGAAGCAGAAGGGTAGAGGGGCAGACACTGATCTCTTCTCTGTGGTGCCCAGTGACAGGGACTGAGGGAATGGAATGAAGCTGAGTCAGAAGAGGGTTAGATTATGTATTAGGAAAAGATTCTTCACCCAGAGAGTAGTTAGGCACTGGAGCAGGCTTCCCAGGGAAGTGGTCACTGCAGCAAGTCTGACAGAGTTCAAGAAGTGTTTGAACACTCTCAGGCACATGGTGTGATTCTTGGGGCTGTCCTGTGCAGTGTATTTACATTGGGTGGCCATATTTTTTTCCTGGCTGTGAGAGAAATGTGACATTAGAGCTCATTTAAGTTTCCGTATTCACTGAAATTCATTGGATTTATGTGCATAAGACATAGGCAGTCATGTAAACCTCCATTACCCCCAAAGTCCAGGACTGGCACAGGTTTTAGTTGCATGCTTGTGCCTTTTAGGAAAGCAAGCTAGTTGAAAGCAATGACATGCCATCCCCTATGGCTTGTTAGCGGGGTCCCCTCTGACAGGCAGATTCCTGTCCTTTCTCTGTGCTTCACTTCCCCATCATTTGCATTAGCACCATCACAGGACAACTGTGCTAGGAAATGGGTTAGGAATATAAACCATGTCAAGATAACAATTTAGAGAGAGAACAGGTTACAGGACTCCTTTCAAATCCAGATAATTTCAGCAGCCCAGTTTTACAGTGCATCCTCATTAACAATTGCACAAATGTAGCCAAGGACACTAGTCTGTGTATTGGCAGGATAAGAAGCAGAAACCCCTAGAACAGCTTCATCACCAAGCGAAGGACCGTGGGGATATAATAAGGTTTTTTAAAGAAAAATGCCACATAATTTGAGACATGAAAAATTCATGAGAGCAAACAAAATTGTCCCTTTTGTTTTGGTTTCCATCAACCATATGATGCCTTTTCTGTTCTCCTACCTTACAGAGCTGTTACAAGCTTTTTTTCACGAAATGTTTGCCATGCACTTTGGGATGTGGAGATAGAAGGCAAAATCTGTATTGTTATAAAGAATGAGTGATTATAAAAGTTTAAATTAAAGAAATTATGCATGCAAGCTTCCATGAAGCTTTTTAATAGAGTACTTAATGGTTTCATTCTTTATGCCTGAATGTGAGCTATGTAGCTTTTTATGACATCATTTATTTCACCTGCACACGCACTATTCTACTCTTTACCTAAAATGTACATGTTCTTAAAATAAACCTGACCTCTCAGTGACTCACTGTTAAAACCAGAAAGTTTGAAAACATGTTGATATGTTCAGCTCTTTGAAAAAAACAACAGACATAGAAATAAGCAGGAAGGAAAAGTTGTGTGGTTTGCAGACTGATCAGTTTGAAAGAGCTGCTCATTTGCCCTCAGCATTACTATGTAGCCTTGTGTTGCCCTCTGGCCAACAATCAGAGCAAACAGATTCTTCTAACTTCTGCTTCGCTGCATCTGTTCCAAGTGCTGCCATGCAAAGAAAATTAGTACTCTTGAAATAAAAGAAGTAAAAAAAAATAAGTAAAAAGTGGAACAGGTGTTCAGGTCAATAGTTTAATTTTAAATATTGATGCTGAAAGTTTTCTTCTCTCTAGACAATAAAAATTAACCAGTGTTCCACCAGACTATTAGATTTTCTCTGAGTGACCATTTAGATCATTAAATGAATATGCAGAGATGTATTTCCATGTGTCCAATTTTTCAAAAGTCTATGACTGTTTTTTTTAAAAGCTTTGTTTGCTCAAATAAGCATATAAATAAATCCTGTTATTTAGAGGTGAACAGAACTATTTTAATTAGCTATGACTCAACAGAAGCAAACCTACACGGACTTGGATATTAAAAATAGACCTACCGTATGCTCATATTATGCTTAATACTTTTTACAGATACAGACTTAAATTAAGATTAAGCCTGCACTATTTAGATGCCTATTTTAAAACCTGTTTTAACAAAACTTACATCCCTGGATAGCCAGTGACAGACCTTATTAACATCACACCCTTGTTTTCTGCATAAAGCAGGCTCCTCTGTAGGCCTGGGGTAGAAATTCCTGCTTTGAGGAACCTCTTTGGGTCCTTTAGCAATTTTGGGTCAAGTCTGTCTTTGCAGAAGTCTGGGGCATTTAAATCAGGAACCTGTCTGCCACTGGGAGCTTACAGGATGAATAGAAATTCATAGAAATACAGATAGACCCAATCTGAAAAAGACATTAGATGAAGAGAGTGATGCTGCGTTTTCAGTACTCGACTTGTATATTAGAGGACTTCCTAGATTTGGAATCTCTCTTTCCCAGAGTTCAGGGCACCATCTCAGAGTGGCGAGCAAGCATCTGCCACTCCCCAGCATGAGCAGCACGCAGCTTTATTCTCCAGCGTGAGCACATGCTCTCCCCACAGCTCTCCTCACAGACAGCACGGCACTGCATGTAGCCTTATGAGGCCTGTCAAGCAACACCAACACGAGGTACAGATGAACCTCACTCAGCTGGCAGCTAGGCCACTTGTTTGGGAACAACAGGCAACTAAAGGTCCTGGCACGCATGCCTAGCACATGGCCATTTTTGTTTTGCAGTCAATTGTGTGCTAAGACAAAACTTATTTGCATTGCAGGGTGCTTTTACTGCCTGCAGGGCCAACAACCACTTGTCTCAAACCCAGGAAAGCTTTAACTTCATCGGGGGTGAAGCTGTGGGTGTGGTGTAGGTCAGTTGAATCTGGATCATAGCAGAGTTTTAGAGGGTTACAAGCAAGCACATGGCCAGTCCAAGCTCCTGCGGTTCAGGCTCAGCTAAAAACCCTTGAGATGTGGGTGGTGGAGGTGCAGGCATGGGAAAGCAGGCATCCTTGACTGTCCTCAAGGGCTTGTCCATTTTAAGACTTCTAAATCCTAAATTTTGCCCAACTGTAGATCAACTCAGTGGTTACAACATACTAGAAAGCAACTCACAGGAAAAAATTCACTGCTGGGTAGAGGTCTCGTGGATGATTTTGACTGATCACATCAAGGCAAGGTACTTTTTCCCAAAGGCAATGCTGTTGGGTTAGCCAGGTTCATTATCCCTACTGAAGAATCACTTTGTACAGTATCACTTTTGGTTGTAGTCTTTGGTCGGACAGATTTAGGGCAAAGCATCTTTACACAATTTCACACTGGGCTGTGTGGGTGAAAGAAGATCCTTACTCAAAGGAAAAGTAATTTTTAATCTTCACAGTGAACCACTGATTTTAACAATGAAAGCTGCTGTGCACACTTTGTCAGCCTTAAGTCACACTGCAAAACCACTGTGACATTCAATATTGCAACTCAGATTCCAGCTACAGCAAGACACAGCCCTAATGTGCAGGGCAGAAAATTTTGCCCTCATATGCTTCTCTGTTAGAAGACTGAATTTTTCCTTGTGAAACTGTTGACAAAAAAAGCGCATTAAATCTTTAGTGCTAAAGGTAATTGTCTGTCACCAGAGTGGAAGGATGTGTAAAACTCAAGTAAAACTCGATTATCTCAAACAAGAAACTTTATCTTTCTGAGGCCAGTTTTGTGCCTAAATAACCAATTAGCAAGATTCAGAGCAAAATTCCTGTATTCCCTAATTTGAGGAAGGACCTGAAACTGCTATCTCCCTGTTTTATGCAGGTATCTTAGCCGCTAAATTTGGGGATATTCATATTGCTAAGTAAA
Source organism: Eulacestoma nigropectus (assembly GCA_013397775.1). NCBI lineage: Eukaryota > Metazoa > Chordata > Aves > Passeriformes > Eulacestoma > Eulacestoma nigropectus. The sequence goes on from VZTE01002113.1 coordinate 1,141,625, forward strand.
ATAATATTTAAATGTAACAACTGTTTAATATTTAAATAAAAGAAAGGGCTATTGAAATCAGAATAATACATAACACAGATATATCTGAATTTCAGCTTTCGTTTCAAGCCAGCCATATTAACAAATAAATCCAAACTATTCTGGTATACAGCTGGGAGGAGAGTATACGTCACATAGCAACCAGGAATTCTGTGTTTTGTAAAAGGCTCAGTCTGATTGTGCTGGTTAAGAAACTGCACCGAATACAACTCCACCAGTGCAATGATCAAGAGAATATTGAGTCTGAAGATCCAACTGGGTTTACGTCACAACTGAGTGCTGCCAGAGTTTGTGCAGTACATGATATAATGAGTGGCAAAACCAGATCTGCCATTAGGAAAGGGTCAACATCTAAGTGCCAAAGTGTTTTAGTCAAGTCCGAGATTATGTAGTAGCTGAAAACATATACAACTATTTTATTTATTAAATTGTTTATCTCATCTATTTATGATCCTTATTCTAGGAAATTTAAGATAAGCAAATTTCTTAACATAGCAAAGTCTGACTCTGTTCTAATAATGCCCAAGATTATGCCAAAATTTACAGCTGTGTAGTTTCTCTTCTGTCAGTTCCCATTATGGTTTTATCATCAGCCTTGTCTTTTTCCTTACCATGCTACCCTTTGATGATAGCCTTTGTCGTCTCAGATTAATTTCTTTTTGGTGCTAATTACACACAGTTTTTTCAGCCTGACAAAGTAATCAGTACAATTGAAAAGAAGCACCAAGATCATTGACATTCTGAAAATTATGGCCTCAGAAAACTGCATCCCATCTGTAAATTTACCTGAAAACTACCCTTTCCCCTGTCTCAGACCTGAATGCTTGCTGAGTGTTACACACGTCCTTTTTCTGGCATTCGGAAACTTTCTGGTTCTGAACCTATTTTTATTCTTGGGCAGATTATAACTGTCATTTTCTGTTGAATCTTAAATATGGATGACTTCACATTTTATCATCCTGATTTATTCACTACCAGTGCAAACTCAACAGAGTTAAAAAAACTACTTTCTTATTTTCCACATGCATATTCATTAGCAGGTGGAAAGGATCATATGCAATCACAGTGCTTACTGAGGCAATTTCCCTGCATCTGCCCACTTTTTATTGTTTCAGGTCACCTGTCCTTTAGAATTATTTCTGTCCCTGCTGTAGCACAGAACACCCTGCTTCCCTAAACCATCCATACATATGATGAAAGTGTAAGTCCTTCAGAGCAAGGAAGATGCCCAAAGGAAGGAAATAATTTAGGGGGAAAAAAAAAAAAAAAAAAAAAAAAAAGAAAAAAAAAAAAAAAAAAAAAAAGCCCANNNGGAAAAAAAAAAAAAAAAAAAAAAAAAAAAAAAAAAAAAAAAAAAGAAAAAAAAAGTCCATACTAGAGATCAGAGGGGAACTTGTGACAAATGACTGACAGTGATGCTGCTATGCCTGATCTGTTCCACATGGGCAGCATTGGAGGCAGTTCTGCCATCTGTATTTTCAGGTGGGAATAAAGAACATCAGAGAGAAAAATCTATGGTGTTGAAGAGCAGAAAGTGTGTTGTGGGCAAGAATGATAAAAAATTGCTTGAACAGCTGGAATAAGCTCTTCTCAGGGAAGAAAGGAGAGGGTGCAGTTTTATTGTTTAGCACAGAACAGAACCCATTATATCAAATTGCTTTGGGCATTTATTTAACATCTGACTGCCTAAGGCCAGGCATCTACAGCTCTTTACAAGCAGACATTAAAGACTCTTTTATGCTGCACATGCACTGTGGGGCCTCTAATCCCTTCTTCCTGTTTATTTTGTTGAGTTTATGTCCACTGGTTTTAGTGGAACTACACTGGCACAGAACTGGAATAACACAGGACGTGATGGTGTCATAAAAGCTATCCACCATACGCTGTACCCTGTCAACTTGTGTGTACACTATTTTGGTACTTTCATGCTGAATAATAATTGTAGTACTCCTTTTCTCTAATTATTTTCCAAACTTCGATTGAAATAATAATCTATCATTCAGAGTACCAGCAAGCACTAAAAATAAAGCCACAGAGAAAAAACCACACTCTTAGATTTTCTCTCATTCAGAAGGGATTTTCTGACTTCCTTGTAATGGGGAAAAATGCATTTTCTCAGCTGTAATGGGAACAAATTTACTAGACTATTTAGAGCACACCTGTTAACTTTCTGTGCCAAGAAATCTTTTTGAGAAAGGAATTTTTTTCTGAGACCCACATTTTAATTCCCTGGTGTTTCTCTCTGGACTTCTGTGCTGTACAGTACAGGTATTCTTCACAATCACATTTATAATTATTTTTTTAATGGGCAGGGAGATGTCACCACACTTTTGATTGGACGAACAAAATTTAATATTAGTTAACCCACCTTATTTCCTGCTTCAGGGAGCCATTAGATTTAATGGAGCAGTAATTCTGGCATTCCTGACTCAGATTGGCAATCAGTTTCTTACAGTTAGATTAGGAGCATACTCTGGGCTAGAAGATCCTCTGACAATTTGCATAGTTATGCATACATGGTCTCACTCTGGTTTACATTCTGAGTATTTATATTTACAGAGTTGGCTGGAGTTTTCCTAAAGAGGTGCCACTCCAATTTCACTACTTAATGTTTATACTACTCCAGCTTTTCATTGCTTGTCTCTACATGGTTAAGACATCAGTGGAGGTATTTGCACAAGGAGTCACTGGACATGGCAGACTTCAGATGCAACCCCACAGGGTCTTCTTGCAGTTGTCAACTAACTACTTCATAATTCATAAGATAAACTACTTTGGAATCATAAGGTTGTTTTTTTTCTTCAGAACACAAAGGTACCATCTCTAGATGAACAATATCCTATAGTGCTTCTTTTTCGGCCTTTTCTGAACTTAGTTTTTGTTTTCCTGTTGATAGTGATCTGCAGATATTTGGGGAACTGCTTTCCTTTTCTGAAAGTTTTCAAGGATTACTTCCATCCTTAAGCACTAAATTCCACAAGACAGCTCTCGGAGATGACTTTCTTCACATTTATTTCATGTATTGCACAACTGAACAGATACCACAGAACACACTGTACTGCAGTGGTGTACACCATGGTAGCTCTCTAGCTGCCTCTGTTATTCTTAAAAATTTATGTTTTCTGTAGATTTCTGAAGATTATTTTGTCTTCATATAATTATCTATTTGGTACTGACCTATTTCAAAAGAAGTTTCTTCTCAGCTTAGGGTGAAAGCACTATTGCAAACCCAATAAAAAAGGATGTTCTGAAATCTACTTTCTTAGCTTGAATAATTTTTTTCTACTGACAAGTGGACCTCTGCAGAGGTTTATTATAGGGCTGGCTTATTTGCAACATATGCATTGGAATATTCACCACTTGACCTGTGTTATACAGCCACTGCCCAAGATGGCACGAATTTGACCTAGAAACACCTAGAAGAATTATAAATGGAGCTTGTTCACAGATTATGGAAAGTGACCTGGAACTTTACAAAACACTGGAGTATTAGCTAATGCATTATGCTCATTGTTTTACTGAAAACTAGCATCAGCAGAGGCTGGTGATATTTTGCAGCTGCAGTAGTCATAAAAGATTAACCATGACAGACAATGTTGCAGTCTTTTCTAATATGCAGCAGGTTTTGAAGAGAACAAGTCCCCAGCACTGATGAAACCAGACAAGAGCTGAAGATTGCCCCAATGTGGGCAATATTGCTACCTATATTTTGGCAATGGGCTGAGGCCTGAATCTGGACTGAAATTCATTTATGTTGGGAGCTGAATATATGTGGAGAAAGAAACTTTCAGTCTCAAGAATCTAACCTTGCAGCCTAGATTGCAGGCTGTTGCAGGGACCACAGTTTCCTAACTGAATTGTTTCATTACTGGCAGAAAATCTGCCTCTCTTACACATCTCTGGCAGCCTTGCACAGTACTGTGTAAGACTGTCAGAGTTGGTGACTCTATTATATAGGCTGTTTATGTTTGAACCCCAGTCCTCCTTTCAGTGTTTCATTTCTGTGAGTGCGCCGTTGATCTCTCTTTACTCAATTTAGGATTTAAAATACCTCAGAGACAGTTATTTTAGAGATCAAGCTACATTTTGATTTAGCTTTGTAAAATATGTGTTATAAGAACATAAAACACTGATGCCAAAAGGGATGACATTGCTGTTGGGAGTACAGCTTCTTCCTAAGCTGATAGAGGCCAACTGCTATCACTTCTCATGGAGAGACATTTCACTGAGTGTCTTACAAGAGGCAGACCTGATGTCAAAAGTCCATCAATGGATTTATCTGCTACCTGTGAGGAGACAGTGTAGGTGGCCATGGAGGGAGGTGGGTCGAGGGCTTTTGGAGGGGTTGGGTTGCAATGTGCTATCACCCAGGCAGGGAAGGTGCAATTCTCTCAATTAATTTGTGTTAAGGACCTAGGTTTGGATATTAACCTATACTAACTCTGTTCTTTGTTGGTTGGCTGTCCAAATTGCAGTTCAGCTTTGAACAGTCCTTAAAATCTAGAAAGAAAAGACCATAAGTATCATATTTTAATTTTTTTAAAAGTGTGGGGATAAGACTCACTATTTTAAAGCCTCCAGAGAGAAAGTGGAAGGCTATTTACAAGGTGTATTAGAGGTTAAACTCTCACTTTAAAGGTTATTGCACAGGTACCTTGATCTATGTTTTGGAGGAAAAATATTACTTTCAAGAGTCTCAGAATGTGCCTTCTACTGCTCCTATGACATGTGAGTGTGTGTAAATATAAAAGAAATTAGCATTACACGAAAAGGAGGGAACTGGATGGGATGTCTTCTTCACAGCTTACTTCATGTCTTACTTCACTTGCTACCAACTCACCTGCCTTCGAGCTGCTTAGGTCACCACACACCAAATAAAAAATTCTCATGGCCAGGCTGGGTATGATGACATCAATAGCATTATTTCAGGTCAAAGTCTTCACAGCCAAGTTTATTCAAACAAATCTGCCTGGTAGTCATCTACAGACTGACCACAATTACTGGCTGGTAAAGAGAGGAAAGCTTTCGTGAGTGAGTTTCAGCTCTAGCACACCTAGTAGTGACCTGCATACTAAAATTTGCTCTATATTTTTGCCTGAAGATAATAAGCTCTTTAAGCAAACAGCAACATCTTTTATCCCTAATGAAGAGCATAATACTGACACAGTGCTTTCTTAAAAAGTCTTTGGCTTCTTTTTTAGTACCTGATGCCATGTCTCTTTGTCACACATCTCCTTCTCTCCCCATTAACAGCAGCAGCCCAACGTGTTGTACTATTTTTAAATCACAGATTTGCCACTTTCAAAGAAAAGAAAAAAATTTGATAGCAATGAATAAAATGGTTATCTGCTTTGATGTAAATGCCCTGCTTTATTTTAAGTCTATTTATAAAAATGTATAAAATAAACCTAAAATTTATATGTGGTATTCTGGCTTTCAACTCTGAGACAATGATTTCTAGCTTCTTCCTGAAAATGAGACTCTTTTTCTGCTGCCCCTTCTTTGTCTTCACCTGAAAATCAGCTTTTATAAAATACTATTCTGCATATTTTAATGTCTGATGTAATCAAGAAAATGCATAAAGTTGTAATTGAGCTCACTCACTTAAGGCTTTGCATTTGCAATTGCCATCTAGATCCCAAATGCTGTCACAGCAAAAACACTGCATCAGTGACGGTTTTCTCATTTTATCTGTCCACAATGGGTAATTGTAATTCTGTCCTGATGAGTTTACTAAAAATTTCTTTGTGAAAGCCTCCTCCTCTGTATGGTGACAGATGAGAGAATATGCTGTAATCCCCATTCTTTGTACAGGGAGCTGCTTGCCACTTTGACAGAGAGAATGAACTCCAAGCTCTCAAGCCCATTTTTTTATTGTTTACCTGGTCATTGCTCTGAATTCATTTTCTGAACTATCAATATCTTGTCCCTTTCATTTTCAGCACTCATCTGCTGAAAATGTTTTGTTGTTCATAACACAGAGAAGTTCTTAGAGGAGTAAAAAATGTTTTTTCTATCTGTTCTCTGTGACTTGACAGCAATCCTCTCAGAAACCTTAAGCAATATTGGGCTTCCATTCAATTCAAGATAGTGCCTGTAGAAAAGGCTCAATGGGCTAAGTCCAAAATATTATTACTGACCTAAACTGAGAACTAACTGTCCAGGTCTTAAACACTAATCCTGAATATGAGTGTTCACTGTCCAAAATGCCCTGGGGGAATTTATGTTCCCTACGCACCTTTTCCCAATATTTAATTTCCCTGGTACACCTTTATCTTACTAGGTCAGAAAATCAGTACTAAATCAAATTAGGTACCATTTGCTGATCATCCCAGGACCTAGGTTTATTGTAGAGATTATCACCAGAGTAGTGCAAATCTGTGATCTTTACTAAATGAATTCAGAGCTTCCTCTTTAAAAGAGAAAAAGAAATCTGAGGAAGCTCTTCATACAACAGCAGAGTGTCTGTAACACTTTAGGTTTTTAATTCTGTTGCCTGCTGAGGGGATTCAGACCAGGCACCTTGTCAGTTTATCTCAAAGGTGCCCAGCCTTCAGGAATGGGGATTAATCTCTGCTGTGTGGCAGTGTTGGCATGCAGCTGTGCAGCTCTGGGTGTGCTTTGGAACGAAGGAGGAGGAGAAGCACTGGTGGCCACACTTTAAAGAAATACTGGTAGAGTTTTCTCTTGTTGACCAGGGTACCTTTGCAGGATGGGCAGGCTAGTTTCCAGCCCCTGGACACAGGAATACATTCTTGGTTTTGGTCATACGATTAAAAAAAGTATTCAATGACTCAGATACTTAATACTCGTGGAAAATATTATATCCTCCTGCTGCTGGGTTTCAGAGGGTGACAGGTTCCTCCTCCATTTGTGAAAGGAGTTTTAAAAGCAGCTGAAGGCCTTGTTTTAGAGGAGAGTTCAAAGTTCCAAATACCAGTGAGGGTGTGGTAACTCTAAACTGTTATGAATGTCTGTATTTAGGCCATATGCTTAGTACTTCTTATTAAAAAACTTTAAACATTGCCTCACATCTAGGTTTCTCTTTCCTAAACATGTGTGAGTTTTTTTGGAACTTCCTTCAAGGTGTCTGGATGTATCTAAGTATAATAATTCAAACAAAGAAACTCAAGTAGTTCCAATTCAAAGCCAGGCGTTTTCAATCTGGCGATTGCAATGCTTTAGCATCAGAGTGTCTAAATGCATTATTCAATTTGATTTTATTTTAGTTAGCACGTGGTCTGACTCATAGGTCCATGAGTTGAACTGGTTCTGTATTGAGTTTTCAGATTGACAGTGACATTACGGAGACAAGATATTCAGTCTCAGAATAGCACATGTGTGGGGAAAATACTAGTTTAGAAGGCTATTTTTTATATCAAAAACTTATTCTTTTAGTCATTTTTGAAATAAAAAATAACCAAAAAAGGAAAAATGTTCATATTTCGTCATAACAGAGAAATATTAAGTGATTTTATGGTTTTGTTTTATCTGTTCTTTCCTATAGAAAAATAAAAAGTAAATAATATTCACAGAGGGAAAAAAAGGTAGTAATCTAGGTGTCTTCTTGCCAATTATTTCTCACAAACACAAAATTTTGGTTCCAAAATTCATTAAATATATTTTCTCTAGACTGGTATGTTGCTTAAAATCTTTGTTAATCTCCTGTCTTGGTATCTTCCATTGTTTATAACATCAGCAAGTCCGATAAAAGAAGAAAAGAAGTCTGACTTATCTTACTTGTTACTTTTGCTAGAAGAAGTCAGGTCCAGGATTCAAGAACCTGCTGCATTAAAATGGGTTACATTACCATTGGTCTGAAAAAAAGTTATCTAAGCAGTTTCACTTTGGAACTACGGACAGAAGCCCTTGCTGTCAAATCTGCATAACTGCAATCTTCCATCACTGGCAGGTAAAGCCAATTATATTTCTACTCAGGTCTAATTTTTCTGCTTTCTCAGGGAATAATGGGAGAGTTTAAGTGCCTGCCTACCTAAAAATGATCACAGCAGATCATGAGGGTTACTTGCCAATAGAGACATTTCTAAACTTTCAGGCCATTTAGGAAAATGCATAGTAAATATAAATCTCTATCAGATCCTGGACAGAAGGTGAACTCAACTGCAATCTTCATTTAGATGGTATTTAAGAGGATCAGACCCCAGCCAAACTCCTGAAGAAAACTACACATTCAATCTAGTGCATTTGAAAAACTCTGACGTGTTATTAGACCCTTAGATTAGAACTGATATGAATTACACAGCAAAGGAATAAGAATCTGCAGCAAGAAACAATTTACCACAAATAGGTAGTAGCTATTCTGTACCACATTTGATGTCCCCAAATAGAAATGAAATATGATCCAGAAGGCAATAAGTGAACAAACACAATTGATTCTTAGGAAGAGGAGGAGGGAGACAGGTAGGAACATTGCAATTGACTTTGTTGTGTTACAGCAGGGAATGGAGGCTGAATGAAATACGTTTAGCTTGAATCTGAACTGCCAGTCGCAACCGTTTGATTAAAAATAAAAACTGTTGCATCATGACATGCAGCATTCTCAATGTACTCTTCCCAATGAAAAAACATTTTATGTAGCTGCACTGCATTGCATTTCAGGTAAAATAGAGTATGTCTAGTTTTAGGTTATGTAAATAGGCATGATAAACGACTAGTTACAGAAGAGCTGATATCTGATATTATAGAAAAGGAAATAAAAGATAGGAGGAAAGTATTCCTACAAACATGGGTTATCTAACATCAGATATGAAACTTGCTAATGACAAAGTGCTAAATCATTTCTGAGATCTGATATTATTTGTAATTTGTAAGTCCCAGCATTTCCTACTAACCATCTACCACAAAAGTATCTGATTCCTATAGTGAAGTACCGCAGCAGCACGGAAGGAAGATGCTTTCTCTATTCAAAGGCATAAAATTAGTTGATAGGTGTAAAACTGTAATTTTAAGAAACCGAGTTTCCTCAAATGACTAAGTGCTACAGAACTCTTGTGAAGATTATTTATTTCTATCATGTTGATAATACATTCAAATCTGTTAGGTTTTTACTGAAGATGTTATAAATTAACATCTCAGGGTTATGATATTTAATCAGGTGAACATCAATATTAATAACCTTCTGTTACTGTCATCTACACTTTTTCTGGTGCAATACTATATACCGTATTGCACTGAAAAATGCATGTATACAATTGAAAAGGAAGGAAAGAAAGCAATAGACTTTGAAGAAAATACATTAGAAACATCATCTAAGTGCTAATTAGACTCACTAAAAATCCGGTATCTACAATGATTAATGTGCTCTTATCAATAGAAAGGAATGAGTCATTTTGACATATTTTTGTATCGTTTTGCTTAACAGTACAATTAATCTTTCAACTTAAGGGCAAAATTGTTTAGTACACATTTCCCCCTTTCTTCCCTGATTGAGATAGAGCATTCTTTTTATTCTTCCTTGATGTTTATTAGCCTGGCCTAAACTTTTGGTAATATATGTAACTTCAGTATAAGTGTTCAATTATTCCAAGGAGCTGGAGATTTATCTATCGTCATTTTCACTAGGCACTGTGAGGCCAAATTTTATCTGACCACATACTAAACTTTTCAGAATACAGCCATTTACTATTACGTTTGTAGGAAATACACTGAAGGAAGGTAATTTGTGAACTCAGGAGCAAGACTTGTTTGAACAACCATAAGATTCTGGCAAGAAAGCGGCCACAAACATTTCTACTGTATGAAACTTCGAAGTGCTACAAAAAGTCAGCACTGCTTTTGAAGCCCTTGTAGTCACACTGTGATTTGCTTGAACTTCACAGAAGAGCTGCTGAAAGAGTCTGACACATAATAAATATGGAAACTAATAGGGTCAGAAGAAGGGTCAGCAGAGTTATATTTACAGTGACAGTGACCCAAGGACTAAACACTTGGTATGGATGGATAGCAGCTCCTGCTCCAGCACAGTTTGCCTGCATCCCAGCTGCCAACTCCCATCCTTAGGATGTTGCTGACTTTTGCAGCCTGATGGACTCCTCTTCCGTACAAACCTGCCATCATCCGCTGGCAAACTGGGGATTTCACAATGTGCATTGCACTTTTTCAGAAGGAGAGGGATAAAAAGTTATAGCCAAAAGAGGTGCCTGTAGAGTGCAAGTGAGATACCTTGGTGCAACCCTGCAAGTACATAAGCTTTATAAGCTCCACAATTTTAACTCAAATGTTCTTCAACCATTCACAGCCATTTTAGCATACCTGGACAAGTTCTACAGCTGTCACAGGACAACTGTTTGGCAACGATTTCAATGAAATTCATATGAAAACTATTAATTTCTTCACTCTAGTGGTCCGTGGAGTTGGCACTGTAGATTTTACAGAGTATGAAGTGTACATTTTCAAAAAGAGTGACTTCTCCAAAATGGATATAATTTACAGAGGGTTTGTGTGTTCGGGGTTTTGTTTTGTTTTGTCTTGGTTTTTTGGGGGGTTTTATTTAGTTGGTTGGTTTTCGGTTTTGTTTTTATTTTTTATTAAAATAAAGGGGGTTTTCTGGTGATGTGCAAGGCAGGGCTTTAACACAAACACAAATATTGCTTATATTACACAACAATTACGGTTTTTGGGAGTGAAAACTTCTCCAGGCCAAAGAATAGGAACAATCTTGTATCAGACGCTCCATGCTTGAATCATCCTTGTGCCCCATTACTGGACCTGTTTCAGTATCTCTGTATCCCTCTTGTACTGAGGACCCCAGGAATGGACTCAGCACTCTACATATGTCCCACCAGGGCTGAGCAGAAGAAAAAGATCTCCTCCCTTGAACTGCTGGCAACACTCTTGCTCATATAGCCGCAGCTGCAGTTGGCCTTTTTTGCTGTGAGAATGTATTGCTGGCTTGGTGTCCACCACCAGGAAAGTCATGCCTTTTCTCATAAACCTGGTTTCCAGTCAGGCAGTGGTCATGCACCAGTTCACGGTGTGAACTGGTGCATGAGATGTTTCCTCCCCAAGTACAGGGCTTTGTGTTTCCCAGTGATGAACTTCACGAGATTCCTGCTGTCCCATTTCTCCAGCCCTTCAAGGTTCCTCAGAATGGCAGGACAGTCATCTGGCAGATCAACCAGTCCACTTTGCAATTTTGCATCACCTGCAAACCTGCTGAGGGAGTGTTCTGTCCCATCACTCAGATGACTAATAAAGATGCTACAATGTATTCTTCACAGTATTGACCTCTAGGCTACACCACCAGTGACTGGTTTCAAGCTGGGCTTTGTACCGTTGGTCACAGCATGTTGAGGTCAGCAGTTACTTTCAATCCCCTTCACTGTGCATGTATTTAGTCTGTACTTCATCAATTTGCCTAGAAGGATGCTAAGCAGTGTCCAATATTGAAATCATTCCTGAATTCAAGATAAACAATATCCATGGCTCTCCCTTCATTCACTAAGATAATAATTTCATCACAAAAGACTGTTAGATTGGTCAAGCATGGTTACTCTTTTGTAAATACATGTTGTTCTACTCTCAATCATCTTCTTCTTAATACCTTTGGAGATGGTTTTCAGGAGGTTTTGCTCAATTACCTCCATAGGGATTGAAGTGAGGCTAAAAAAACCTCACCCTATAGGCTAAACCAAAATAGGAACCAAGAAAATTCTCCCAGTATACGACATTTATAAAGACCACTTGTTAAGATGACACTTGGGTAATGAAGCTGCAGCCTCACCTTTCCTCTGAGTAGCCACAAGAAAAATCACAGTGCAGGACTGAGTACGTATGAGGGTGGATACTGAGGTTCACATTTCACAGGTACAAGACTATGACTGCTCTTCCTGTGTCTGACAAATACAGATCCTAGCTTTGGCAGGCCCACTGAGGTCAAGAGAGGGAAAATGGTAACACATCTTTGAAATGATGCAGCAACTGCGATTTAAGAGGCCTTGTGAGTCTGATACAAAGGCAGAATCAGTTTTAACAGTTTCCTGTCCTTGTTTCTAAGGGAAATTGTGAGAAAAGCCTCCCTCTTTCACTTCGAAGAACCAGAGGGTGAAGCCACCGCTACAAAAGTACTGCAGAAGGGAGGACAGATTGGGTGCTCTCAGTGTTTGGTGTGACATAAGAGCCCCATCACTTTTAGCATGGCCTTGAGTGCCATAAGTGCTGGATTTAAATGCAGAACATAGCATTCACTGCAGGGATATAACCTATAATCATTGTGAGTTAGCTCTACAAGCCCTGGAAAATCCTACTCTTAGTCCCTGTTTATGGCATAGCCACTAATTAAGTGACACTGTATTTAGAAGCGGGTGGGAAAGGAAAACAAATTGTGCAATAAAGGGAGAATTAAGCACCTCTGTGCATTGGAGAAACATTAAGAAAGAAAAACAGAAAAATGCCAAAGGAGAACAAACCTGTCTATCTTCTTTGTGGTTAGTTTGTTGCATGCTGAGTGCATTTGTGTGTAATACTCATATCACCAAAAGTAACCACAGCTTTGTAGTGCCATGCTGTGAAACATGCCCCCAAGCAAGTGACTTCCCAGAAAATGATGTTACAGCACCAGTGTATCAATGGCTTTATTGCTCCACAGTGTAGTTTTCAGCAGGCTGTGCTTCTGGGAGCAAAACAAGGCACTGCTTTCTTGCCAAAATTGTTCTTGTAAAAATCTAACAGTACAGTTACCGGCTGGAAAATAATTCCCATTCTCAGGTGGGTAATTGCCACCTTTCTTCTTCAGGTCTCTTCTCTACCCTGTAAGTATTCGCAGTTCTCTCTGCAAGCAAATAGATCTTCTCTGTATTTCGCAGTTCTCTCTGCAAGCAAATAGATCTTCTCTGTATTTAAAAGCATGGGTGACTGGCTTATAATGTTGGAGTGTACACTATGCTTGAATCAACAAACAAGGGTAGATCTACTGCTTCTTGGGGGAGGAGTAACATATGTCTACTGTCTGGCTATAGTCACAGTTGATTAAATCATTGGCTGATGCAGAATAGATAGCACTATATAAGCACTAAAGACGCTTAGGGTTGTTTCTGCTTAATCACGCAGAGTACAAATTATCTATTGCATTAAAGCATGAGGCCTCTGAAACCATATAGGTGTGCTTTCCACCTCTAATTTTGTGTAGAGAATTATCATTGAAGACCTTTTTTTCCTTCATGTAAAGGCCAAAACCAAAGTAAAGCAAAACAACAAACCAAACCCTGCCCTCCACAACTTTGAGCCTACTTTCGATAATGGATATTTGGCCTTTTAAACTTTTTAGATTTCAATTACCATATGCATCTGAGAATGAAAGTATGTTTACATTAAATATTTACATTTTACCCAGCAATCAGTTTTAAAGTAAAACAATAAAATACTTTGAAACAATTTTAATTTTGCTGCACAGCACATATTACTGTAAGTCAATTCAAAGTCATTGTTACAGGCCTCACTGAAGGGCTATAAAGAGCACAAAACCTTAAGAATTTACACACCCCAAGATGTGTACTTCAAGTCTGTTCCCTCAAAGATTTGCAATTAAACTAACACGTACATCATTTAACCAGCTAGGTGACAAAAGCACAGATCATGCAATTTTGTGCTAATATGTGTTCCCAGAATTGACTGAGGGGACAAGACGGTAGTTTAATCTCAGGGACAAAGTTAGTGAGACATGAAAGAGAAAAGGATCTTGAAGGATGTATCTGAAAAGTGTTCATATGAGTACTAATACTTGACAAAGAGTAGAACAAGTCAATGTGCCACTGAAACAATAAAACAGCTGATGCCAAAGCATTTTGGAAGAAGGTTAGTTCTCCTAACAAAATGTGACAAAGAAACCCAAGTCTTCCATTCTTGACCAAGGGAATAAATTAAGGCTGCACCTGGATCCAGTGATACTTCTGTTTTCACAATGACCATATCTACTGAGCTCCGTAGGTCTCTCACAGCCAGGCTTAATTTACTGCATTTCCCCTTCAGCTCATCCTGGCAATCCAATTCAGGAGAACACAGGGCAAGCTCTGTCTAGGGGGACAGGATGATGGCAGTGTGCCCAAGCTGCAGGCTGGTATCTGGCATGGATCTCCCACACCTTCACTATGGCAGCCTGCTACTTGCTCGCAGGTGCTGAGCTACCCAGGCTCCGTGTGGACACCTCATCACATTTCGCACAGTCAATCTGCCAAGTGATCCTGGGCCACTGTGGGCAGCTGAGGTGACCTAATGCTTCTCAAGAGCATACTTGAACTGGTCTGCCCCTGAGGGACAGTGCACCTTTGGGCAGCTATTCACCATTCAGCAGGCAGTCACTGCTCCTGGATGCCCACTCCAGTTTAGAGGAGACTCTTAAAGAGGTAGGAAGCTATGTGCAGCTTAGAGGGGTGACATTAGCAGATGGCACAGCTTGCTCTGCAGAAACTGAACAATTCTTCTACTCCCTCTGAGATCCAAGTGCCCCCTCAAGGTCAAGGTACTGTTGCAGAGTAGGTGTCTGTTCTTGACACAGGGTATGAGAGATGAATATCTCACAGCTTCACATTCAACAGATCGTTACTCTTGCTCTGAATCTGGAGGATTATGAATTTGGGACACCATCATCCAAATCAGTTGCTTTATGAAATGGATGTTAGAACTCAAGCAACAACACCACCTCAGTTCTCCCTAGAAACGATCCTTATGAAGTGAAGAGGAAGGGACAGTAGGAATTCACAAAAATGTAGGTAGTGGAGAACAGGAGAAAAAGTTATTCACTGTGGTATTTTTCAGTTATTTGCTCCTCTATACAATAAGTGTGAATAGCTCCAGCCAGTTTTCTGGCAACAGAGGCAAACATCACAGCTGGAAGTCCATTCAAGATTAAAACACATAAATTAAAGCTGTGAACTAATTTTCTAAGATCCCATTATAGTGTATTGGTTTTGCATAGCAAGGTTTTGGGACGAGAGGGAAGGGGTGGAGGGGAGAGGGGGGCTACAGGGGTGGCTTCTGTGAGAATCTGCCAGGAGCTTCCCCCATGTCCCTTGGAGATAATTCCAGCCAGCCCCAAGATGGACCTGTTACTGGCCAAGGCCAAGTCCGTCAGTGACAGTGATAGTGCCTCTTGGATAACAAATTTAAGAAAAAAATGGGCAGCTGCAGCTAGGAGAGAGAGTATGGGAGAGCAAAAACTCTGCAGACACCAAGGTTAGTGCATAAAGGGCAAGAGGAGATGCTCCAGGTGCCAGAGAAAAGATTCCCCTGCAGCCCGTGGTGAGGCAGGATGTGACCCTGCAGTCCGTGGAGATCCACAGAGGAGCAGAGATCCACCTGCAGCCCATGGAAGACCCCACACTGGAGCAGGAGAGGAGTGTGAAGAGACCTGCCCTAGAGAATGAAGGAGCAGCAGAGACAACATGTGATGAACTGATGACAGCCCCTATTCTCCCTCCATCTGCACTGCTGAGGGAGAATGTAGAGAAAACTGAGAATGAAGTTGATCTTGGGAAAAAGAGAGAAGTGGGAAGGTGTTGGTTATTTTAAAATTATTATTTTTTATTTCTCATCATCCTACTTTGATTTTATTGGTAACTGGTGACTGGTGAGTGATCTCTCTCTGTCCTTATTTTGATCCATGAGCACCTCATTATATTTTCTCTCCCCTGTCCAGCTGAGGACGGAAGGGATAACGCAGATTTGGAGGTCATCTGACATCCAGCCAGGGTCAATCCACTTCACCATTATAACCAGTGAAGACCTAGTCCATACATCTGTGGAGGCTAGGGAGCAGTTTTCTGTCTGGTATCTCAGGCTTGGACGATTCACTCTAGGTGTGATGGACTACACTGACTTGATCTCCTTTGCCTATAGAGGGAGCCTGCAGAGCTCACTCTGATGCACGCTTGAACAGGTTTGTTTAGGGGGCGAAATTTCTTCCCAGGTCTCAGTATCAGAGAGAGCTGGAATGGGAGGCACTGTCACACAGGGTGGTCAAAGTGTTCATGTAACAAAAAAATGGGGAGAGGCTCCAAGGCTACTGTGGAGGCAAGCATCTCACTGTGCTGAGTTGTTCAGCATGTGTTTCTGCATTCAGTATGCAAGCACTCAAACACACACACATATATATACATGAATAAATAGTCTCTATGGAGCCATATGTGTATTACCATTAAAAGAATGCAACCTGTGCAGATAATAATTTTTGAACTATCAAATCCATTTTTGAAAACTGGTCTGCAGAATACAGCAAGAGCTGAATCCAGAGTGAATATTTATGACAGAGATTATAGCCCTGTGAAAGTGGACACTTGTAATGCAAACAGTCAGATGTTTTAACTGTGGCTTTGCCAAGTGACCCCCTGGGAGCCTGATCTGAAGCCCATTTAAAGCAATGGAAAGCTTCCCACAGACTTCAGTGGGTTTTAGGATTAGACATCCAATGTGACTTGCAATGCCTGTGTGTTAAGCATCCATTTATCTCTCTGTTCTAAATCAGTTGAAAGTCTATAATACCAAATTTGTTTTAACTGCTAGACCTGGGGGAGCAAACTACTTTCAGTGTAGCATGCAGGGAGTGATATGAACAGCTTCCATTAACAGTAAGGGGCAAATAATGTGTAATTCTTAGTGTGTAATTCTGTATATGTTACAAAAACTTTCCCTCATAAAATGTCCTGCATTACACATAAAAAATGTTCCTGCTATTTTCAGTTCCTAGATATTTATTGGACATTTCTACCACCAGGCACTTCCTTCTGCAGAATGGTCTTCTGTTTTGGGGAATAGTATATTGACACATAAATTTTGCCAGAAATATGCAAGAGCCATATTTTAAACATGCGGCCTATTTAAGAGACAGCCCATAGATTTAAATCTTCAACTTTCTCTGTGAAGTGAAAATGAATTGTACTTTTTCCTTTTCATTCTATAATGCAAGTGTTTAATTGTTTCAGCGAAAGACAAATAAAGGCAACACATTTTCTGTAGTTCTTTCCAGAATGAACAAAAGATGACTAAATAGAATTTCAAATGGGAAATTGTACACGTAAATCCACAAGCTTTGCCATTTGACATCAAATCTTTTCCCATATTTTTTTATATCATTCCGTGAAATGTTGTGTTTTTCTTTTCTCTTCAGCACAACAAAATGCTAAAGTCTTGTAGGAGAAGAGTGAATAGGAATTTTATTAAAATATTTATAAATTTTTTTTCTCCCATATGTGGAATAGCCAGAATACCTCACTTTTTTGTTAGAAGTAACTCCAGATTTGTATTACAACTTTTAGTGTGTCATCAAATAACTGTGATCAATAAGCTATTCACTACGTATAAAAAAGCTGCATATAATATGTTAAAATGGAAATATCTGGTGTATTTGGACGCAAATACATTTCAAATGGTCTCAGTAGAACTCTATCATGAACACGGCTGATGCATTTTGATCCTGGTTTTTTCCATGACATCCACTAATAAGTAATAGCTCAGCAGGCAGTTCTGAACTCTTTCAGACCAAGTAATATCAGCCAGGTCATTCATTCATGTTCATCATCTCTGTCAAGGGGAAGAGAATACTTCATCATCTGAGATCTTTTTAATGGTCACTTCTGACATGCTTGCTGTGCCTGGGCAGCATTTTTTACACATCTTCAACTTCAAGTGACAGACATTCATGGAGAGAGACTTCTGTCATTCCTTCTCTCTAGCAGCGACTGTAGGTTTCACTTTGGGTTGGGTTTTGGATTTGTTTGTATTTCTGAACAGCAGATTATTTTATCTTGTTATAGGAGATAGGGCTTTATTTTTGAATCTAACTGTGCAACATCTTTGTCTATATTAATGTATGTTTTTGCAGGTTCCAACCAAGCAATTTTTCATAAAATGATCATCAAAAGCAGAAATTCTTCTGGACTTTCTTCATTCTTTGGAATTTCTTTCTTACAGAATAAATAGAAAATCCTATTTCTGGTATGTCCAATGGGGAGCAAGTAGCAGAATTTTTCATGTGACTTTCTAAAACGAATAATCTCTAAAAAACTCTATATACTGAAAAAACTTCACCTAAACTTGGTTAGATTCCTGATATGTTCAGTTTGACCCAGAAATCAATTATACCAGTAGATCTCATCAGCTGCAAATTGTTTTGTCCGCCCATCCTACACTTTTACTCTGGAATACATGGTCTGCATTGCTTCTTCCATTGTTTCCTCTGGATGAATAGATAATTGTGCGGTCTTCTCTTATGTAGTTCTGCCGATAACGTTGAACCTCAGTGCAGTAAGTGGTCATGGAACTGGCGCTGTTACTTGGTAATTATGAGGACAAAAACTCTGATAATTGAAGGATTAAGCTGTTCAATGCCTACCAGGGGTCAAGATAAAACACCAGCTCTTCCGGCTATTTTCCAGCTGTATGTATATGAAATTTCTTACATCTGCTTCTGAAACTGAGGTTCCTATCATTAGTGGATTTTGTTGTAGTCTTATTTTGTTCCAGTACTCTTTTCTTCTTGTTTGATCTGAGTTCATACAAATCTATTTTTTTGTGCATTAGTTTGAGACTAGTGGCAAAATTCTTTAGGAAGTGGTATCCCTCTGTAGATGTGAGTTGTAACCTCTTCCATGAACTGTATGCCTTTAAGAGGTATGTTTAGTGACTGGGGAATTGTCCCTGTCCTGGGAGGGATTTCTCCAGCCTGAGGGCTAAAATAGGGTGTGTGTGATGTTAAGTACGAAGCTTGTGACATCAGCAAGGTAGAGATACAGTAGAAATTCAAAACCATTTTTAAAAGAGGAAAAAAAAGGAAAAAGAGGTCAGACCAGCAGAATGCAGTGTTTTTCCAGCAAGAGGATGATGCATAAGCAATGTGCCAACTTCTGTGCTTTTTGGATGGGACCCACTTTCTGCCGTAAGTGGAGGGAAGGAGTCATGTTTGCCATCCCATACAAAGAGTAGATTAAACAGGCTTCTTTGGGGCACTCAGCATCAGAGCGGCCAGCCCTTGGTCAGCCCTGGGAAGTGATGGGCACTGTTCAGCAGCGGACAAACCTCTGCTGGGTGATTGCAGTTGCCATACTGTAGGGGAGATACAAAGCAAACCACAACTCCTAGACATTCTCATCAGGACTAAGCAAATATTTAGCAGAAGATATGTCCAGTTAAACTATCCACAAGAGATCTGCACTCCATCAGAGAGCTTGAGAGCTATCTACCTCTTCCTTGCCCTACGGTTTTCCTCATGCAAACAATGAAAGAAAAGTTGCCTATGAATTGCTGTATCTTGCAGTCTCCAATTTGTCCCTCACAAAAGTCCCTTACTGTTTTTCACTTTCCACATTTTCAGTCCCTACGAGAATCTTTCAACCTCTAATGCTTCCTGAAAACCTCTTATCCTGCCTACATGCAAGATCAGCCAAAGAGAAAACACACAAAGTATTTCTGAAGCATTTTAAATGGTATCTTCTTTAGGATTGCATCTGTAATATATAACCCTCTCAGATACAAGTTTTTTCAGAGTTATATTATTTTTAGTTTGCTCCCAAACACGCCCAGATGACTATTTCCTTGTCTGATATTCACCACAGTACTGGGTACCACCTCAATAAACTGCCAAATACTCCTAGTCATTAAAGTCCTTATTCTTTCAGGGTCTTGAGCTCCATCACTTTAACTGAACACTTGAGCATGTGTTCACATCCTCTTGAATCACACCGTTATTTAAATAACATCTGTAATTTCACTAAGTCTTTTCTACTTCCTTTAAAAGTCCCTGAGATTTAAAATAGGGGGTCAGCTTTATTCCTAGCATGACTCTTCTCTAGTCGTTGAAGCTACTTCAGGGATGAATTTGGGTCAAGGTCTTTTCTTCACACCATTTTATTTTATAGCTCTATTACTTCTGTTTATACATGACATTAGAAATATCTCAGAATTAATCATTTTAGAAATAACTAGTTCTTTCACAGAAGAGATATCTTGGAACCCTACCTTTATCAACACATTAAGTATAGCTAACTAGCCATTTCTTCTACCTATTTGACAAGTTAATCAAGTAAATCATTCATTGCTGTGCTTTACTGAAGCTTATAGAAGAGAATGGACAGAAAAATGGAGAT
This sequence comes from Eulacestoma nigropectus, assembly GCA_013397775.1. Lineage (NCBI taxonomy): Eukaryota > Metazoa > Chordata > Aves > Passeriformes > Eulacestoma > Eulacestoma nigropectus. The sequence continues at coordinate 1,161,757 of VZTE01002113.1, forward strand.
GTTTGATTTCATTTAGCTTCTACTTTGTTGCCTACTTCTTAAGGGAATATAAATAAGAAGTCAGTCTCAGGGCTATCTTATTTTTTAAAATTTGGTCAGCCACAAGTTGCTAATATAGGTGCAAATTTCCACAGCACATAGACATTTTGCCAAGCTGTGTCAACCAAATAAGCATTACAAAGGTCAGGCAAAGTAAGTTACACTGTCAGGATCTTGAAACAGCCAGAATGTCTCGAGCACAAAGAACAGGGCATTTTCTTTATCTGAGGGAAGTGAGGAGACACAGACATGCATTACAGATTTGCTTACAATACATGTAGATCTTGCTAAGTATAATCTTCAGCAGTGTCACATTGAACAACTGAATCAACAAGCATGAGTAGTGGATTTAAAACCTGAGCTTGGATATTAAATAAACTCAGATCACTTAGCAATTTAGCTGAGAAGAAATGTTGAAACCTAACACCAATTAACATTCATATAGTATTTTGAGCTTTACCCCCAGTTTTGATGAAGCAGTTTCTTTCCACAGAGGAATACAATTAAAAGTATTTTGATGAAGTGCTTACAGCAGGAATGATGCTGCGATTGGCAGAACCAGATGGGATCTCTCTCCTGCACGGTTCAGTAGGGAATGGCAATCAACTTGGTACTGCTATTTCCCTTTCTGTCCTTGTTTCAGTGTTCTACTTGACTTGCAATCACCCTCCAAGGTCCCTGCATTTATTAAGGCTGGCCAAACCTCCTTTAGTGAATCAACTCCTTGTAGAGCTACTTCCTGTAAGTACTTGTTAATTATTCAGGGATTTTGAAACCTTTAGGCTAGCCTATGCAGTAGGAAATCCACTTGCTGAAATGGTGTACATCATTGCTTTTTTTATTCAAAAACAAATCTCAGCCAAAAAGCACTAGTTTCAAACAAGAAATTTTTTTAATAAAACCCAAAAAATAAAGGCCTAAACTTTTTTTCTTTTTTACACTTAGACATTTTCAAATCAAATCTCTTATCATACAGTCTTTGCTACATAATAGATTATTTTAAGCTATGGGTAAAAATGTATTTTGCTATTAAGATTTTCCATCTCACCAAAACTGCACATAATATACTGCTTGAAATTACGCTATCTGTGGACATATTAAGTAGATGAGAGCTCTAAAGCTGCATGTTTCTATGGCAAATGTTGAAGCTTTATGTTAAAGGTTATTAAACGGTGTAGGCTTCTGAGGTGTACTCATCTATGGTTTTGGTAAGTTAAATATAGCAAATTAAAAATAAAAGAAAATTAGAGTACAAATTTGGGATCATCTAATGGTTATTTAGTTATGAGTCTTTAAATTCAAGGAAGTTTTGAGTTACTATTCTGAATTAAAGTGTTGTCTTTTTGATTGGTTGGTGGTGGGCTTGTGTGTTTATTTCCTATTATTCAATTCATTTAGGTAGAAAACGAACACAACTTTGTCAGTAATTACTCAGTCTTGCCATCATACATTTTACCTAGGAATATGAAAGCATCTATACTAAAAATTCTGGTAATATAGCCATAGATAAAAAAAAAAAAAAAAAAAAAAAAAAAAAAAAAAGGTCA
>VZTE01002113.1:1163402-1179488 GCA_013397775.1 Eulacestoma nigropectus
AAAAAAAAAAAAAACAAAACAAAACAAAAAAACCCCAACCCACTTATATTAAAAATTAGGTGTCTCTTGTGGCTTACTGATAGCATCTGCTGGTGGGAAGAGACTCAGAGAATTAAGATAATAATACCCTCAGAAGCTGCCTTGTGGATGATGGTTCAGATTCTCACAAATTTGATGGAATTTGTCATACTGTGGTGGGTTGACCCCACAAGTGCCCACCAAAGGCTCTCTATCCTTTTCCAAGTCAGCTGGACAGGAGAGAGGGAATACAACCAAAAGCTCCTGGGTCAAGATATAGACAGGGAGAGAACACTCAGCAATTACCATCACGGGCAAAACAGACTTGACTTCGGGAAAAAGGTTTATTTTATTACCAGTGAGATCAGAGCAGCGTAACGAAGAATAAAACCAAATCTTAGAAAACACCTTCCTCCCAACCCTCCCATCTTTCTGGATTCAGCTTCATGCATGATTTTCTCTCTACCTTCTCCATCCTCAACAGTGCAGGGGAATGGGTAATAGGGTCTGTGGTCAGTCTATCACATATTTTCTCTACTGGCCCTTCCTCCTCAGGGGGAGGATTCTTCACATGCTTCCCCTGCTCCAGCGTGGGGTCCCTCCCATGGGAGACGGTCCTCCACAGACATCTACCTGAGTCCTTCCCACGGGCTGCAGTTCTTCATGAACTGCTCCCACAAGGTGCAGTCCTTCAGGAACAGATTGTCCCAATGCGGGTCCCCCATGGGTTCACAGTGCTGGCAGGCATTGGTTCTGTTTTTTCTCACAGAAGCCACCCCAGTAGTCAGCCCCTACCAAAACATTGCCACACCAACCCAACACACAGAGATGCTCTGGCATAAATAAGAGCAGCAAAAATGTATCAACGCAACATCATAGTAATTTTACTGTGAAGGTTTTCCAGTTAAGAAGATAATCTCATTCAAATCAACATTCACCTTAAGAAAATATCACTTCTAATTATAGTCAGGGAAAATATTGATGTAAAGAGTCACTTATCTGAAAAACACAACCATCCAACCAAACAAAAGGTTTCTGTCTGAAACTCCTTGTCAGGAGAAAAATAATCTGTTTTATCATCAACTCCACTATCAACATTAATGCTGTGTTACAGCAGTAGCATTTCATAGTGCTTGAAGCTCTGAGTTGGTGAGGCAGCAACTTCAAAGTTTTTTAAATCCAGAACAAGTTGCCGGAAAGGATTATAAGAAAGGTCATTGACTCCAGAGAAAAAATAGTGAAAAACATCTGTTTTCAGGAACAACATGCATTAGGAATAAATGGAGAATAAATTGTTATTTTACATTTCCCAGTCCATATGCTGAAATCATAATTTCTGCATAAAATCTAAAGAAACTGAAGTCATGAAATAGAGAAGTGTTTGGTGCCCTTTCCTAATGGTTGCAGTTTAAACTGAAATTAATCGGAGCTGTGAAATACCTGATCTTTAGTAAGAAAAGCAGAGAACGACATAGATTTTTCTGGCTCCTAACACAGCAGAAAGAAGCAATCTTACAATAAAGGATATCCAACTGATATGATATTCTATTCTTGTGTTACCTGGGGCATTTTGTGGAAACAAGATATATCTTTATGGATAAAAGGCAAAAGAGGGATTGAAGAGGCAACAAAGTATTTCTGTTAAGGAGAACCATAGGTAAGAGTGATAAGAAGAGTTTGTGCCCTTTATGGATGGTGGACAAAAGATCTGAGTCTACATTCCAATATAATACTATAAACTAGACCAAGTTCAGAAATAAGTCTCAGTTGCTGCATATTTCTACTTTCTCTGCTTTGCAGCCGGGAAAGCTATAGATTCCAGAAGTAGAGAGCTTGAAGAAATTCTAACAGGAATAAATCCAACTTTCTATTTAACTTCATAACTACTTCAATCTGTAACAAGGCTTTGCCTTTGCTAGTAAAAAGCAATAAACACTGTACAGAGTTTGCAAGGCCTTGGGAAAAATCTGTCAGGTCCACTCTTACTGAGCTTTTCTTGACCTGCCTGCAGCTTTGTTTTACTGGATTTAACTCCAACACCATTTTTTTTGTATTTGACCGGGTGTCTAAGGCGAATTTGTTTTCGTTCTGTTTATCTTTGTATGTTGTCACCTCTAACATAAAGAAGTAGCAAGTAATGTGGACATGGCAGAAGCTTTTGTATGGTAGCAGAAGCTTTGAGAAGTGAGGCCATAGGATATGTGTGGCATGAGGGGAGTGCAGGCATGGAATGGGTAAGAGATGGAGTAAAAACTTGGTACAGAAGACTCCACGCCTATAAACAACTCAGCAATGGTCAGCTGAAGGCATGCTTGCCTGAAGATGGGCAAAATTGATTTTACAGGTAACAAAATGAAAAAGAAGAAAACATCTAATACATAGAAGTTACCACATATAGTAAATGCGGATGCAACAAGCAGCTGCAGATCAATGAAGAACAAGGGTGCAAAAGCATGCTGTCAAATGTGTAAGAATTTCCCTAAATTAATCCTAGACTGAGGCGAAAGAAGAAACTAGCAGCACCATACACCTCCTGATGAGACATCAGAGGTTGACATATCGTTATAACACCATCTCCAGCACTATGGAGATACCAACTTTACAGTCCACTGGAGCAGTGGGAGGATGAGCACAACATCAGGAAGGGATAAAAACTCAACATGTGTATTTCAATTTTAACTACATTGTTACTATTATTGATGTTTTTTCTTTATCAAACTATTCTTAATATGTATTAATATATTTTTTCTTTAACAACTAGATGTAGATTAATATAATTACTTAATTTGATTTTGAATATACTAATGACAGACTCTTGGCTGCGTATGCCATGGATTCTTTTCTGCCTAATGCACTGAATGTAAGAGGTTATGAGGAGCTATGTTACCTCCGATCCATAAGTCCACCTAGCCCAGCTCCCCTTCCTCTAGCCATACAGAGGAAGTGGTGGGTGCTCTTAAGGATGCTCTGCTTAGTGTTAGAAATAATTACAAGATTAGTTTATTGGGATGGATCCTGACCTTACTGCAATCACTTTCAAAGCTTTATGGATTTTATTCCTGACTTAGGATTGTAAAAGCTGAGACCAAAACTCTTAAACTTGACTGTCTGAATTTAGATGGTAACAGTGATAATGAGGCACTTTGGTCAATACCCCTAAGACAAAGCAACCAATATTTGACCTGTTCTTCTGGCACATGTAATAATTCTCTCATGCACTGCTCTGATGAATTAATCTCTTTGTTTCCACCCCACTCTCCACTCTCCACTCTGCCAATATTTCTATTCTCTATAGTTCCTCTTATTTGCCATGTACCCTGTCATCTACAAACCCTGTACCATTTCAAACATTTCTAAACAAAAAGGCAATTAAAACTTAGTCTCTTATTTCTGTTGATGTTGAAAGTTGCCATTGTGATTTCTTTTTCTGGAAAGGACCTTTCCTTTACTGACCTACGGGAATGTCTCTGAGTCCTGCCTTACCTTTAGGCTCTGGCTGCAGAACAGAATTTTTGTTGTTAACCCTAAGTCACCTCCCTTTTATCAAATTTGTGGGGTTTTTTTGTATTTCCTTTGCCTTCCCCATAATTCTACATCATTCATTTCTGCCCCTGGATGAGGTGTTTCCAGAAAGGGTCAGGACTGTGTCTTGGATTATACTAGCTGCTTCTTCTTCAGTTCCTTTCTCTCCGTCTTCAGACATTCCTTTTTCAGATAGTATCTTTAGAATTGCTGATGCACTCCAGGTGATCATAAAATCTTTCGTCAGGCCTCATTTCACAGATGCTATTTTATTCTGACAGCTTTGCCTATGCTTAGACAAACTCCCCCTGTAAACGAGGCCTATCTTGCCATGGCAATGTAGAAAGGCTCTTTAGATATAAAAATGGTTGCTGGGAAAATATTACTTCATATATTTGACCCTGAAGATTCTCTCAAGCTGGTTAAAACAGGGTCAGGGTTATATTCAGACAAAATAGTGAGCTCCCTTTCTAAAGCGTGAGTGCTGATTCTTGTGGTAAGAATCCCATATACACATTCAAGAGATTAACATCAACATCTTTGTAAAAATGACATTTCTCTTCCTTTCTAGGGACGCTCTTCTTCCTCTCTTTGACCCAACACCAAGAAACCCAAACAAAACTACCCCCAAGCCAAACAACAAAAAAAATTAATTGCAAAGTCAGACCCATGTCATTTACTGGCCAGGCTATTAGGCTATGCTATCAAAAATAGTGTTCACCATAAAAGGCTTGCACAACTCTATGAAATTCCACTGTATTTCTGAAATATGCACACAGTTTCTTAATGATTTCTCTCCTCAGCAGGATTTTTTACATTGTTTCCTGGGCTATTTTCCACAAAAATCTCAGAACTGTCAGTTCTTCATACAAGATGACAGGGGTTCCTTTCCCTTTAAAAAAAGGTCCATTCCATTTGTTATGTAAGCATACACACATACCTGTGTCTACCGCTATGCGCACACAAAGGTTTGCATGGTTTTGTTTCTATAGCAATAATCAAAAGAGATATTGTTTGTGCTGCAACCACTGTATTTTTCTGTTTAGGGAAAGCGAACCTTTTGGGTGCTATGGTAATGGCTTGGATGGCTCAAGAAAAGAGTGTCTTTGAACAGGGATGACAGTACACTGCCCTCAAAATATCAGTATAAAAATAAAAGCATTGCTCAAATGCAGTACCTTTTAAATGACCGTCCGGCCTTTTTATTGGAATAAATAAGATTAAATTACTGTGGATTACAGATTCACAACTGGAAGACTAGTTCATGAGACATCTTAAAATTAAAGGAAAATAAACTTTTCACCTCTGTGTAAAGCTCAGAGGCTTTATGAAGTGGCAAAAGAAGACCACAGAAAGGAATGTCAACAGGTTATGAGAGCAAGCAGGATTATCTTCTGGGATGTGCTCTTTAAACTGTGATAATATTTAACTTCTCACTAGCAGGTGTGATATTTGACACCTCTTTTCACACAAATCTGGCCCTGAGTCACCTGCAGGCACATGGCACTGATAAATTTCAGCAGGCTCTACAGAACAGTGTTCTAAAGTATTGAAAAAGGAGCTATATTATGCAGCTGATAAATTCAACTAATTTGGAATGGAAATGGCATTATTTGCAAATAGGTTTTTTTGCTGCCCCTCCCTGCTCTGCAAACTGACATCCCATTATCAAGGATTTAAAAGTCTGTGCTAAAGAAAAAGTATTGACCTTCAAGTTAATGCTATTAAAAATGTAATCTGATTCAAATGAATGGAGTTGAAAAGAATCTCTGCATAAAGTGCAATACTTTCTTAATTAACAGTGCATTAATGTGCAGAAGCAGAAGGTCAGAGACATTAATGTATTTGCAGGAAAAGAATGACCAGAAGTCACAAATCTTTAAAATACTAAATGATTTTAAAACTCTGATGTTATGCAAAAGTCAGACATTTTATATACTCATCTGCTTTAGCAAACAGAAGCAAAATCCATCCACTCCACCTAAGTGCAAACCATGATCTAGTCTAGCGTTTTTGACTTCTACTAATAGCAATCATTCCTCCTTCCCCCTCCCCCCTTCATCAGATTTTGATGGCACAGTGAGCTCTGTGCTGGGTGCAATATGAGGATTATCATTGGAAGAAGTTGGAAAAAGCATATTCTGTCTGTTATCTTTAATTCCACTACTGTCATAGTAATTTAACTTGAAGTTAAAATTGTATCTTAGTCAAAATCTGTCTTATTGAATGACTTGGTGACCTGACTATAAGAAGGAGCAAAGTATCTGTCAGCATCATGTGATTGTCTGTTCCAGTGATTGATTGATAAGGGTTTAAATTTAAAGCTAAATTTTGAATTTTAAATTTTCTGGCTTTGGGTTCTAGCCATTAATGCTTATTATATTTCATGCTTATTATGCTATTAGTGTGGTATTGCAAGAATATTTGGACACTTAAACATATTACTTTAACTTTATGGTGAACCAAAGCAAATCTGGATCTTTTAGATGGCCACTCTAGGGATTTTTGCCTGGTCACGAAACAATGATGCTCCTAAGATACTAAAAACTTAGGAAAGTTGTTCTTAAATGGCCTGTGTTGCTGAGCTGCACCTGAAACTTACTAGCTTATTAAATTTATTCTATGTGTTAGAACTGTGTAATGCAATAGTCACAAGCAACCTTTCCACGCACTTTGCTAATCTTTGTATCACCTCAAGACCAACAGCAGACCTATACATCTTGTCTTTCATCTGTACGTCAGCTATTTCCTAGCTTGTGTAAGGCTTTCAGAATAATAATGAGCAGAGTTTACTGCCAAGATTTCTGTACAAGAGGCACAATAACAACAGAGGGTTTGATTCTATAAAAATTGTTTTCTTTCAATTTTCTAACTCTGAAAACAAGAAGTAATAACTTCTTATTATGCATTTCTGAATAGCTCAACTCAGAACAGCCAAAAATCTCTCATGCTGCAGCTTGTGTAAAATCCCCTTGAAGCAAGCATGCCAGAACGGTGCACAATATTCTGTTAAATTTGTATCTAAGTCAAATCACTTCTTTTCACTTGCTTATTTTTTTGCACTAGCCTGATTTTGTTATAGAAGTACACTGGGCACTTATGTTGAGTTATTTGTCCATGAAGACATTTAAAATCTATACAGACTCATTGGTGCAGAATATATTTTTTTTCTTAAGACAGGTTGCATCGGCGTTTTGCCCTTATCAGCAAGTTTTTTCCTCATAGCTCCCAGCTTTAAAGTGAAGGAGAATCTGCCACCTGTTGAGTCACAAGCTATAGGAAACCATTCTTGGAAATCACTCCTTCTTGCAAGGATTCATCCTGGCCCATAGCTCTGGTTTAAATTTTTGTCAGTCAACAAAGGTGATTAAGGGACTGGAGCATTTCTCCTACGAGGAAGGGCTGAGACCCGTTCAGCCTCAGGAAGAGATGACTGAGAGGGGACCTCATCAATGTCTGTGAATATCTGAAGGGAGGGTGCCAAGAGGATGGAGCCAGGCTCTTCTCAATGGTTCCCAGCAATAGGACAAGAGAAAATCAGCAGAAACTGATGCACAGGAAGAACAGAATTCCTGAACATTGGGAAGAACTTAACTCTGCAGGTGACCACGCACTGGAAGAGATTGCCCAGAGAGGTAGCGGAGTCTCCCTCGCTGGAGGTATTCAAGAACTGTCTACATGAAATCCTGTGCCACGTGCTCTTGGATGACCCTCCTAGAGCAGGGAGGCTGGAAGAGATGACCCACTGTGGTTCTGTCCAAAGTTATCCATTATGTGGTTCTGTGAATCTGGGCTTTCAGTGTGCCATCAAGCAAGACTGAACCAAGAATGTAATCTAGAGAAGTGTTTAGTTCCATGCTTTGTCTTTTCTAAAACAAAAGGGAAGCTAACAGCAGAATCAGGAATTCAAACTACTGCCAATTTTGCTCGTATTCTGCTCTGGCAGCAGCTGCAATTCTATGCTTTTTCATCTTGAGTGTTTGTGACCAAGCTACAATTGAATCTTAGATTGTTAGTAAAATGTCTATTCATAAATGCACACTTTCAGTATTGTTAAATTGCCAATAGGTGCTTTAGATTTCTACTCGGAACTTTATGCGTATCATAGAAATAGTACACTCATAGAGGATAAAAGCACTATTCTTGCATAAAGCTGTAATGATTCTAGAGAAATAAAAAAGTGTCTGAGAGCCACAGCTCATAAAGGTGCCAAAAAGCAGAATCACTAAAAGTTACAGAAAAAACAGCAGAACTGTGATACCTATGGAGGTATTTTTCTATAGAATTGAGAATGTGAGCAGACTCTTCCTTAGACTCTATAAACCTACTATGCACAGCCTTTTCACTATTCACTTCTGCATAAAATAGGGGTATATTTTACTCTGCAAACAATCTGTGATGAACAGAGTCCTCAGTTAATACCTCTCGTCAGTGTGCAAAATGACAGTCAGTCAAAGGTGAGTATCTATGGGGCAGAGAGGAGGTGAGGGCAGGAGTCAGAATGTGCAAGTAATTTATTATTCCAAGGATGTCACACAGTCTCATAATATTTAACACTAAATCCAGTTTTGATAGCACATGGTTTTTTTAAAGGAAAATTTCCAGGGAATTAAAATGTTCCCTTGCTTTCTGCTAAATAAAGATACTGATTTAGTCAGACGTTCCTTATTCAAATATAATCTCCTTTGTCTTTCGCCTATGTGAGAGACTGAAATGTTAATGGTTAAAGGCTCAAACAATTGGCCATTTGCAAAAGCAGTGGGTGCTTTGCTGACAATGTGCAAGGTAACAGCCCAAATGCAGAGGGTGTGATCACCAAAGGATAACTACCAGGAATCAACCTTTATTTAGCAAGAAGCTGGGATTTGAGCCAGGTAAGGGAAGAAGCTGATAAGAAGAATATTTCATAGTTGATATATTTAATAAATAGACCCTTGTACTTTTTTTTGGTATTTAGTTGTGTATGTAATTATATGCAGGACTAATTAGCACTGGCCCAGTTGTGCCTTAAGGCAGACTTTCAGAAGACACCAGTACCCAGACTGGGGCCAAATTTTCAAAACAGCTGTGTTCTCACATAGATGCAGATAAATTGTGTCAACGAGCAACAACAAAAAGAGGGCAATGAAAAGCAAAAGGCAGCAAAGGAATAGGAAGAAGAGGAAGAAAGAACATCAGATTCACAAAAAAATTTACAGAACAAATAGTATGAAAGCAATCTAAAAAATATTTTATATCAATATAGTTGAAAATCTTTGTTGAAAACAAAAGTTGTAAGGGAAGTTAAACTTACTTTACTCTTTTACCAACATATAAAATATCAGCCTTTAAACACACTAAAATTAACAACAATAATTGAAACAGAAATATGAAATATGAAACAAACATGAAATACATGTGCAGAAGTGAAAAAGAATTGTAATGTAGATATTTAGCACTGAATCTTATCCATCTTAGGTCTTAGATTTAATATGTGGTCAAAAAAGTCAGTATATTTCCTAGGAAAAACTTGTATATGAAGACAGAACATAGTATTTTTGCAACTGAATGTAGTAGCCAGATTTGGAGTCCTTGAAATAATCACACTTAGAGAATTTATTTCTCAGCAGAGGAAATTTTGAAAACATTAGAAAGCATATTGAAAGAAACTTCAGTTTGGTGCATGAAAACATTTGGGAGCAATTTGTAAAGTCCTGAAGCACTCTTTGTATCAGCTGGGAAGCTAAGCTAAAAGAAAAATATTTATTTAAAGATTATACTAGTAAAACAGAAAGCCATCTGACTGAAAATTAAATATTTAATTTAATTATAACTCCACTTATGAGACTAGTCCTTATAGTTTTGACTACTACATTGGAATTTGCTAGTATGCTTTCTTACTAAACCAATATTATCAGCATCAACCCATTCAGTCTTGTTCATAAAATAAGCAATTATTTTTTATAAATATCAGTCTTTGTATTACAGTCAAGCCCTTGATCTTGAAAAGATTAACCAAGCTATGCATTACTCCTTAGCAGATGCAAATGTAAGACATCTTAGAATATTATTTGGCTTAAAAATCAGTTGGTGGAGAAATGGTAGTTGGTGATTGATTAACAAATTAGCATTTCCCAAGTTAGCCCAGGAAATCTGTTAGAACTAATGATTAAAAGAAAATGTATAGTAATAGCTGACATAGTGATGAAGGCTCTTCCAAAATACTACGAAAATTGTTGCAAATCTTTCTATACAACAATCTTAATCTTGACTGAATTAAGGCATTTTATAACAGAAATCTGTCTTAGTCATGGGGCATCACTTGCTTTATTCAGACTTGTCATTGTGTCCAGCATTACCACAAACTATATAATGCAGAATCCCAGAGAGGAAGCTATCCTAACGTTGTTCAATACAGACTCTGTGATACTTGTTTGGGTTTGTACTACTAGAGTACAGTGCAGAACAGTAACATTGTTGTAATATTGGCAGAGTGAGAGAAAAATATTTACTACCCAGTCTCGTCAATAATGTAACAGAGGGATGAGATAACTGATATCTCAGTGTGTTTTAGCTATCAGACCTTCAAAGTGATCGATAGTAAATAAGAACTAGGGTACCATGATATCACCAATTAGTTTGCAACATCCAGTGCAGAACTTAGAAACTGAGTGGTGAAAGGAAGATACGAGTTTCCTGTGGATAGACCCTAAACTCATGCTTTTGTCTAGCTTCTATACACTGGAACTTTATACACTGAAATGAGACTGAAAATAAGTGAATATACAAGTGGATGTACTTTTCACTATTATTCACTTCTTTTAGGCATCTTAGGTGGGAATCCATTTGTCTAGCTTTAGATTTCTGCATCATAGATGTCTTATCAGACTAGGCTCCGTGGAGAGGAAAAAATCAAATACATTTATGGGGCACCTCAATTATTTTAGACTTTAGGATGAGATTAATTATACACAAAGTGCTTATTTTTCTCCAGCGATTACAAAAGGGAGTGAGTTGAGATGTATTCACCTTCATTGTAGACATATGCATTTGGTAGGATGAATTCCACTCTTTCTGTGTTTTATAAAGAAGGAGAAAACAGCAGCAAAATCCTCCTCTTGTTTCATTGATGAGCATGCATGAGGCACTGTGTCATTAAGGAATTAGTTCTCTAGTAAAAGCAAAACACGATGTTAGCTTTCCATGTAAATGAAGCTTCAATAAAACAGATGGGTTACTGCACTTGCATTAATACATCGAACAGTGACAATGAGCACATGCCACACTATAGAGCAAGGACCTTGCTTTGATTGAATTACAGAAAAGGTATTACATGTGAAGACTTTTTTGAAAGTGGGCTCCTCTAGCCGTGTTTTTCTTCTATAGAGAGTTGCACAAGAAAATTTTTCGTCCACATAGCCATTTGGCACAGGTGGGAAGAACATAATTTTTCTTTATTGGCATGGAATCCCAGGTAATTTTCAGTATTATTCAGCCTCTGAGTGTTTCTCTGCTCAAAATAACAAAACATTACAGCTTTCTGTTTTTTTTTTTTTTTTATTATTGATACCATTGCAGACAATATTAAGCATAAGGATTACGTCAGATCAAATTTCTGCATATTCTGTGCTCTGGATCATATTGTTTAAAAACCTATTCAGCCTGCTCTGAGATTGGCAGTCAAGGTCAGAAAATAAGCACTTTGGGTTCCTTATGTGCTCCTGTTCTGGCCGTGATTTCACATTTGGGAGAATGTAGTGGCTCTCGGTGCATGCCAGAGAGTAGCCTAGAGCCATTTGCAAACTGCTCTCAAGGCTGTATCTCCAGAACAGAATTGACATTTTTTTTATTTCCAAAATCCAATTGCAATCCTTACATAGGTTTAAAAACAACAGATGAATCATTGAAATAGAAATCGTCCAAGGTAATTTTCGTCCTGGAGAAGAGAAGCTCTGGAAAGACCTTATAGCACGTTCCAGTACCTAAAGAGGGCTACTGGATGGCTGGAGAGGGACTTCTTACAAAGTGATGTAATGATATGATAACAGCTAATTTTCTTCTTCAAACTGAGTGCTGGTTTATATTAGATATTAGGAAGAAATTCTTTATTATGATGGTGGTGAAACACTGGAACAGAGAAGTTGTGCATGCCCCATCCCTGAAAGCGTTCAAGGATAGGATAGGGCTCTGAGCAATCTGGTCTAGTGGTAGGTGCCCCTACCCATTAGGTGGGGACTGGATCTTCAGGGTCTCTTCCAACCCAAACCATTGTGTGATTTTATGATTAGACTAAAAGAGTACCTAGTCTGGATTTTGAAAGTCTCAACTTTCTGGAAGAGTATTCTGGGGAAGTAGCAGCACACAACTGCTCTATCCTTGAAGGGCATATGACTGTGGTATGGCTTGTGCCAAAAATTAGGTAACGTGGAGGAGGAGTCCTAGATGCCCAGACCCTTGGCAATCCAGGGTGTCCCAGAGAGCTTCACACACTGACAGTCTCACATGTTTTCACTGATCACCTCCACTGAGGCTACACAACAGCAGATTAGGTTGCTTGTACTGATCCTGTGCCATGCAAAAGTATCTCAGGGACATGCATAAAAAAAGAATTCTCAGCGAGTTGTTCTGGGTCTGCCTTATTCATATCAGAGGCATGGCAACAGAACAGCAGAATTAGGCTTGCTATTTTTAAAATGGCTATAAATAAAAGCTAAATACTGTAAATTTCTGTTGTAAACTAGTAACTGTGGACCTGAATGACAAAAGTTCAGCCAGACTTTAAACATCTATGTTCCTATCAATTTCAAGTCATGCTTCTAAGTCACACTATTTGATTAAGTGTTCTGAGTTAATTAAAAGTGACGGGAAAGATAGATTTTTTTTTTTTCTCCAATAGTGTCATTCTCTCTTTCAGCCAACCAAATTCTAAATGGTTGACCATGTTATTCAACCTCCTACAACCTGTCACTCAACTTGAAGAAATGCCATTTTTTCCCAACAATAACTTGTGATTCTTGGACATATGGTGTCTCCTTCTGTAATTGCATTTGATCTTGATAAAGGCCAAAGTATTAAAGACTTTTTTTTTTCAGTAAAGAAATAGCCCCAAAGAAATGTAATGTTTGATTGAATGATACACCAGTATCATCAGGTTATCCAAGACTTAAGTATTTGAAACAAAATTGTGTCAGGTGGAGCTGAAGATTTTCAGCTTACTTTTCTGATTTTAAAAAATTGTGTTTTTTTCCTTTTCCTAGAGTACACTGAAATTCATTGTCTCTGAAGATGTGTTTGTTTTAGGACTGGATGGTTTTTTTCCTCATAAATGGGTCTAGAACAGTGTTGCCTTTGCCTTGAAAACAAAGTCTACAGTTGGTATGTTTTCCTGATGATGTGACCTGAATCACACAGACATATAAGATTTCATTTCCAACTACAAATATTCTTCACAATCTCTCTGTAAAATGCCTTGTATAGATGACTTCAAAATGAGTGTATCTGGTCTGGCTGAGATGGAGTTAATTTTCCCCTTAGCAGCCCTCACCACGCTGTGCTTGGTATTGGTAGCTAGAAAGGTGTTGATAACACACCAGTGTTTTAGCTACTGCTGGGCAGTGCTGGCACAGCACCAGCAATGTCTCTCCAACATTCTTCCCCCACTCTCTGAACAGTAGGCTGGGGGTGGGCAAGATCTGGTGAGGGGACACAGCTGGGATCAGTTGCCTCAACTGACCGAAGGGATTTGCCATACCATATGCTGTCTGCTCAAATAAAAAAGTCACATAAAGGGAGCTGGAAGTGGAGAGCTTTCGTTATTTGCAAAGTTTGCCTTCTAGAGCAACTGCTGCACATACAGAAGTGCAGCTTCCCAGGAACTGGCCAGACATTGCTTGCTGGTGGGAAAGTAGAGAATAAATTCTTCTTTTTTTTTTTTCTTCTTTTCTTGTGCCCACGACCTTTTGCTTTTGGTTTAGTAAACTGCTTTATCATGACCTATGCATTGTTTTCTGTCTTATTCCTCTCCCCTCTCCAGCTGGAAGGGGAATGATGGAGTGGCTTGTTGGGCACCTGATGCCCAGCCGAGGTCAACCCACCACAATGAGTCACAGAGCAGGGCTTTTAAAACAAAATCAAATACTGCTAACATGTCTTGGTGATACTATAAACACAGATACTGTGGGTTCACTTATTTTGACTTAGCATACTAGTTCTCATTTATGTCTTTAATTTTTTTGGTGCAGGACACATTTGAATCATTAGATAGCACTAGTGTGATAGAAGAGTTCATGGCTTTTGAAAGATCTGTTAGTCAGTTAAATATTATACCTCCATGTGAGATTCTTCTGGATGATTGATGTCACAACATTTCTGCTTGTAGTCTTAAAAAAAAGCACCCAAAGACAATGTTCTGCTTGTCCTCAATTAATCTTTAAATCCTTCAGTGGGGTTGACCTAAATTACAAAGTCACTTACTTGCTGTGTGGTTGTGATATCCCATGGCTATTAACAATACAATTGTTAATGTCAAAAGTGAAGTTTATGTACAGAAAACCAGCAGCTGGTCCATGATTTTAGAATTCACTTCCATGACAGATCAGAACAACCTCAAACTTCACCATTACTGTTAGACATTGAACCTAATTTTTATCCTAAATTTATAGTAATAATGTCATAAAAAGCATCCTATAAATCACTTCTCTGATGTAGGAAAAGCTTCAGAGATTTTTCTCTATATGTTTAATACGCAAAGTATGATTTTATGATATGAAATGAATTGAATTTTGGCTCAAGAAGTTTGTATTTTGGACAGCAGAAAATGTCTTG
This sequence comes from Eulacestoma nigropectus, assembly GCA_013397775.1. NCBI lineage: Eukaryota > Metazoa > Chordata > Aves > Passeriformes > Eulacestoma > Eulacestoma nigropectus. Next base: position 1,177,746 of record VZTE01002113.1, read on the forward strand.
TGTAATTAAACTGAATGCAGCAAAAGTATTGCTGGAAAAGCAGGGTAGTCTGTCAAGGAATGCTGTAGTGTCCCTTAATCCTTTGGGAAGGCTAAGGAGGAGGCCTGGAGAATCCACACATTGCTTTTATCATTCTACCTGGCATCTTTTATTGGAATCAAGTTGTTTCATGAGAACAGAGCAGAGGCTGCTGTATGTCTTCCTGAAGCCAAAGGACAGATCCTAAAGAAGCAAATTCTTTCCCTGAAATGATGTTAGGAATATTATGAAAATGCATCATTTTTAATTGGCACAAAAAGCTTTTTCAGGGTGAGAGGTTACAGAAGATGTTTTAGTCTTGTGTCTTAGAGATTCAGCCTTAGGAAGATAGATGGGAAGTCTCAGGTGGAAGGCTGAGCGAGACCAACTGGCAAAGGCAGCTGGGTGTGAGCCAGCAGCGGCTGCTGTGATGCCAGGACAGAAGCATAGGGAACTTGCCAAAGAGGGAGGTGCAGCTTCTCAAAGACCTTCCCCAGCTTGGCATCTGTGGCCTTCCCTTTTCAGAAGAGAAAAATGAATACTGTTTTATGATGGGCTGGAGTTTTGTGGGACTCATTCTTTTAGATCCATTGGGGGAATTCTTCGGCAAGGGTCGGGGACCCAGCTGATGCTCTGTTAGTCAAATGGGGAATAGCTCCTGAGAAGGACAGTGGATGTTACTTGGCTGCACCTCAAAACCTCTGGGAAAAGCAGATTCAGCCAGCAGAAAAAGAAAGGACTGAGGATTTAAGGGAGCAGCGTCTCTATTGTCATGTAATGCTGAATTGCCAGAATAAAACTTGATTTTCATCGTATTTTACAATGCACTGATTGTATGGAATCTATCAGTGCAACAATAAGTTATGCCTTCACCATGATTATAGCACATCCTGTATAAGTGACTAAACGAGAGGCTAAAATTACTATGGCATAGGGATTTATATTACAATAGACATTTTTGCATAATGCTATGGTGATGCTTCAGCTCTCCCTGACATCCACATCTTTAGAACCTCCTGTCAAACGATTCTGAATAAATACTTCCACTAGAGGAGGACAGCATTGACAAGATGGGAGTAAAAGAGACACAAAAATAGACAAGCCTTTAGCTTCTAGGAGCTAAAATAGGTAAAAATACGTAAAAGAAAAATGGGAGAACCATTTTAATGCCATTAAAATTTAGAATTTTTGTGTACAAGAGAAAAAAAAAAGGAGAAAGGAGAAAGATTAGAAGTCTGAATGTTCGATGTCAGAGTACTCACAGACACACCTTCCCTCGGGAATGCATTTCCTTTGTTACTGTTTGCTTCAAATCAGCAAGGCACTTGAACACTTAAAGTCCCTGAGTTTAAAGATAATCCTTCTCCAAACTGTTTCCAGTAGAAAATACTTTTTTCGGCTCTTCTCCAGAAGACCTGAGACATGAAAATTTTTAAATATTTATCACACTTCCTGAAATATATCTAAAATCCCCACTATTGAGTAATTAGAGCAGTAGTGAACATTTAGATGCAATTAAGAAGACGAGAACTTTGTCATGATAATTAGTCCAGCATTTTGCAATACAAGGGGAAGGGAAGTTCCGGGAAGTTTCAGGGAAGGGAAGGGAAGTTTCAGGGAAGGGAAGGTTCAGGGAAGTTTCAGGGAAGTTTCAGGGAAGTTTCAGGGAAGTTTCAGGGAAGGGAAGTTTCAGGGAAGGGAAGTTTCAGGGAAGTTTCAGGGAAG
>VZTE01002113.1:1180449-1231448 GCA_013397775.1 Eulacestoma nigropectus
AGGGAAGGGAAGGGAAGGGAAGGGAAGGGAAGGGAAGGGAATCTTGTCCTGGAATAGGTCCTGTGGCGTCCTGTCTTTGGGGAGCTTGTAACCAACTGGCAGCTGTAGTGTTGTTTGCAATAGGCACTCCTCCATCTGGAGCTGTGGTAGTTTTAAAATAATTAAATATAAATTGACCTAGAAAGTAAGAAAGAGAGACATTTTCAGACTGGTGATTAGGGGACTCACCTGAGAAAGGATTCCTGGATTTCGGACACTACTGGATGCAGGTTTACCAAAATGGGTGCATTAAATTGCGAGGAAATAAGCAGCACAGTATCTGCTCTCCTCAGGAAAGTGGAAATATGAACTGATGGTGTGCTAGAGGAGGTTAGCCACGTATGTAAGCAACAGAAAGTAGACCTTGTTTTCAGCTTTTGGAGATGAACAGAGACATTTCTCTGTTCTCTTTCTTTGACTTTGTACTGAAATTAGAAGTGTGTGCAGTGAATTCAAGCTCCATCGATATAGGGAGCAGCAGTTGCTTGAGCATAGCTGATCAACTACTTCAAAGCTTTACAGCATGTCTTTCCTCCTGAAAGTTGGCTATTAACAACAGTAATAGCTGGCAGGATCTGACTGTTCAGAATCACTGGCACCTCACCAAGAAACAGAAAGACTGTTTAGAGTGGATTTGGATGTATTGTAAACGAAGCAGAATATATCATGCTTTAAAGTCAAGGACAACTGTTCTTTCTGCAGAGGAGCTAGATGAGGCAAGAAGGACTTATACAATCACTTGAAATTATAAACAGTCACAGCTAATAAGAAAAGAAGCCCAGAAGCAATGAAATTTGAGATTAGCCAGGCAGCAATTATCCCAGTAATAATACGGTATATGTTTCTTCTTTACTGCTCTTGTGTGGATTAAAAATGGTTTCCAAAGCAGAGCTGGATAAGCCTGGGAATATTGTACTTATACTCAGTTTAGGAGCCAGCAGGAAAATCTACAGGGACTTCAAATCTCACTGAGGTCCTTGCTCAGCCTTATAGATAGGAAACAATAGCAACAAAACATTAAAAGCTTAAGGAAGAAATAAGACCTGAGCAAAAAAACTTCCTGGATTTTCCCTGTTGAGCTTGCTTATTAAGTGGACCAGATCCTTCATTTCTGTGTCCACACTCTAATGACCTAACAGCCTGCTTCTTCTGCATTGTCTTTTACTGTATTTATATAATTAAAGAGAAAAAACCCAGAAAACTGATTTCATCTACTTCAACAGAATATTCACCAGAATAGTCTGTCACTGTCTTCCCTTTAGCTTTTCCTTTGCTTTATCATCAAAGTGCTATAATGTTCACTACAATCTAGGTATCATGCCAATTTATTTTTCTCCTGTCTGTCTTTACTGATGAAGAAATGTTTCCCATCTCATTTAGTTTTCCTATTCTCAAAAACCAATTTATCTTCCTCCTAGGCTGGAAAAAAGAAATAATTTTATTGATCAACCTTTGAAAATCTGAAATGACATGTTTTTACACATGTGACGTGAAAAGAGGAGATTTCTTCGACCTTTAGTATTTGATTTGTCTGTCAGTGTCCCAAGTAAGGCAGGACCCTTGTGCCTGACCAGTCTGTCAGCACCCCGCTATGGGGACCCTTCACTGAATAGTCCTGCTGGATCAGAGGGTGGTTCGACTGACTTAATTAGAGATATACAGAAACACCATAAAAGCCCTCAGCCCTGAGCACTCCTCAGCCCTCTTCCACTTTATTTGAGTTACCCTCTGCTGGTGACTGCCAGCGCCGGTGAAGGACTTCCACTAACAGTCTACAGAGTAACATTCTTTATTAATATAAAATTGTGAAAGGTTAAGGTTTGAAAACTGTTGGTGATGTTATCTGGCTGAAAAACCACATTCAAACAATACACAGACAAGCTCTAATTCCCAGAAAAAGTATTTAGCGTTCACAAAGTGTGATTCTTACCCAATAGATGTCCCTATGGGGGAGAAGACAGTAGTTGACTGATCCTAGTAATTACAATGGAGTCTTCCCTTTCTCCCATTTTCAACTTGCTTTTATATTAATTCTTTATCTTTAACTGGAGCTTGATTGACTCTAGTCATACATAGCTTTGTTGCTGATTGATGTAAAATTCACTTTGTTCTTAAAAATATAGTAGATAAAATATAGAGCACTTTCTCCGTGAGGGTTGGTTGTACCTTGGAGGTGGGTAACTTGGGATGGAGGTGTGCGTTAATACTACAATTATGCTGTAATGAACCAAGTTTATCTGAGCAGAGTTATTTTGTCACATTTGTTGGTTCAGCAGCAAGACATCTTCTCTCTATCTCTCCTGGTTGACAGTTACTATGCAGTTTATTAGCTGCAAAGTACCATCAAGTTCCCTTCCCTGGATGGATTCCAACAGGCCCTGGCCGTGGTGCTTCTACTCTGCTCCACCCTCCATTCCATCCCCCTTAGCAGGTGCTTGCAGTTGCAGATTGTGTGTCTGGGGAATCATCATGGAATAGGTTCCGAGCATGCCAACCACATTCCATCCCGGGAGTAGTATCTGTATTTTACCCTATAATTTCTACATTGTTATAATTTCTGTTAGGATGTGAATATAACTTCTCAGTTTCCTCTAATTTTACACCCAGCCATCTTTCCTCAACATTTATAAAGGTAAAAATGTTTGGTTTGGAGAAGTCTAATCCCAGTACCAACAAATCTAAAAGTTTTAATCTAAAAGTCATCATATTGCACTGCAAAGTGTAACTTTTTTTTTTTCTGATGAAAATTGTGAATGTAAGCAATATTTCATTTTCTTTTTGGCCTGTAAGCTTTGGAGTTTAAAGGCTGTGGAATTTTGAATGTGTGTGCATTTGTCTGCAAATATTTTGACAATTTTCTGCTATCATACTTGGTAGAAATCACAGCATCTGAATTTGTAATCAATGAAAAGTGCTGAAAACACAACAAAATGTGTAAAAGTCAACAGATGCCGAATGCAGATGGAAAGGAATTGGCACGCTGCCTAACACCTCGTACCTATTATTGAGTAGCTATTTTGTCTTTATTTCCTTGTTTTCCTCTTAACAAGATTGCTCTTCCAGCTTTGTAAATCACAGATAACCACAGGTTACATGGCATTAAGGTCCCTCACAGTTTAGCACTGAGCTACTTCCCTGGGGCTCAGGGAGGGAGCAGTGCCCACCTATGGGCTGTGCCAGGAGTCCCCCGTGCTGCCACGGGACACCCTGCAAGGATTGAGGTGCTGCCATAGTCTCTGTGTTGGTTTGTCTGTTGCCGCTTTTCACTGCCTAGCATATCAGCGTAGCCTTACACAACTTTCAGTGATGCACTGATTCACCAGGCTACAAGGAGTGGTAAATGAGGACTCCAAGGCTTGGATATGCGCTATTGTAATGAACAAGATTATCACCAGTGGAGCCAAAATGGAGAGATATGTCTCTCTTCTCTTACTTAAATATATGTGATTAGTACTTTTCAGCCCTTTAGAGAGCTTATTCTTTGCCACTCGGACACAAAATAAAAGTTGATTGATTTGTCAGTATTTATTAAATCCACAAAGAAGTAACTGTCTAGAAAGTTTAACAGCAATAAGGGGATGAGAGGGCTGAGTTTCTTCCCAGGAGCCATAATAACAATCTGCTGTCCCTTGTGAAGCCTTTCTTAGGAACCTTCTAGAACCATGACAGTCACCTTGTCTTAAATACTGGATCCTACCTGAATGAGTCGTACCTCCAGTCTCTAATAATTGTTATTAGGAATGTGGTTGCTTTGCTTTAAAATACTAACAATAAATATATTCATAATACAAAAACAATCTTTTGTGTCTCTTAATTCCATCATTAAAGGAACTTTAACTTTCACATATTTAAAGTTAAAACTGTGTGAGAAAAAACATCCCACAGGGGTATTTAACCTAAAAACAAAAATAAAAATGAGGAGAACACTGAAGGACGTTCAGAAGAACAATACCCCTGACACTCAGACAAACTTTTGGGACACAGATTTCTATATTTTGCAGTGAGATTACTCCAGTCTTGGCTGCTTGCTTTTTCTTTCATGTTTTGTGAATTATTAAATTTAGAATGATTTCAGGTGTTCTGTGATTGCTTCTACTTTCTTTTCCACTCTGATAGACAGGCTCATAAGTTCTAATATTTGTTTTCCTGTTTCTAAAAGTGGTGTTTCTAGAGGGAAAAAAAGAAATGAGGTTCATAAAATTAGCTCTGAAATCTCATTGCCAGTGTCAGTTATAATAAAAATGTCTCCATTACTCCCCAAAACCAGAACGGGAAAGAGGCTCTTAAGCAATTGAATTATATTGACAGAAGAAGCTGCTGAAAGCAGCAACTAATTAGCTTAGGGGTATTGCTGTAATGTATTACAGTGCTCTCCCATAATTTAGACTTCTTTGGGTCTTTAAAAATACAAGGACATTTGCTATTTTGTTTCTTGCCAATTTGAAGTCAATGAGATGACCATTGACTTACTGAAAGCAGCATTTTGCCAATGCTGATGCTTTTGAAAATTTCATCTTTAAAGCTCTGTGGAAGTAATTGGGTAAGCATGCTGGCATGGACTGGAGAAGGAAACCAAATTGCTTTTTAACACCATCTAATGCATCTAATGGGCTGTAATGGACAAGACTTAATTAGAATCTCTAAGGAATTGCTGACCAGAACAAAAGGGACCACTTTACTTTTAAGAAAACAGGTATTAATAGAAACATAAATGCCAAAAAACCCAACCAAACAAAAATAATGTCAATAACTCTTCAGCATGGACCTCTGGGTACTTAATAAACTCTAAACTTTTACAAGAAAATTGTTCGCTGCACAGTGCCACTTTTCTGCCAACAACCAGTACAGAATATGGATGAAACTTATGATTTATTGGATGTAAGGACATCAGTCTCTATATTTTCAGGTAGTAAAGCTGTTATGACCAGCAACTGGAACACCAGAATGCCTCAAAGTATGGTCAGGATGCATACTTTTCCTTTGCAGTTGGAAGGTATCCTTGAAAGATTTCATAAATTCTGAATATTCATTTCTCTTGGGAGAAGCTAAGGACCTTCTGGTAGAGCAAATTTTTCTATTATTTGAACGAAAGCAAAATGGGACCTTGAAAATCACAGAATTATAGCATTTAATATTTTTTTAAATTGGTTTCTTGTTTTGCCTGAATGGTTTTGTACAATGATTAGAGACTATAAATATTTTATTTGAGCTGTTTTGATTTCCTCTAAAATCGACGCCAACTTGAGATGATGATACATAACATGATACACAAAATCAAAAATTCCTTTCTGAAAATGTTATACTGTGCCATTCACCAAATCAAGCACTTCCAGCTCTCATGAGCCTTAGAATAAAATATTCTGGGGTTTAAGCAAAAAGCATCTATCCTATTATGGATATGCTACTTTCTGTAAAATTGTATTTCAACTGATTCCTGAATATGGCTAGCCTATTTCAACCATTTGGCTTGACAATAAAAAACCCCTTCATCTTATATTTTACTGTCCCTAATTTATACCATATAAATGTGGTTTCTCTTGTTGAGAAGGAGTCCTATTTAGCTAAATTAGCAAATAAACAGAGCAACAAGAAACACATTAACTGTTTTGCCCCTGGATTTCTCACTGTGCTTTCAGCCACTAACCCTAGTCATTCTTGGCAATTCTGCAGTCACCCAGCTTTAAGTCAAAGATACCCAACATGCAGCCCTTTCTACCTCATGTCTTGCTCCAGCATACCCCCAGTTCACATTTCTTCTTTTCATTTACTGAGGATATTACACATTTATCATCGTAAATAAATTCCCAACTGAATAAAAAAAGTGTTTAAACATCAGTGGCAAAAAAGAGAGCCCAAAGAAAATGGAGTCAATCCAATTGGAATGTGATATATATAATTTCTAACTTTTTATATTTTGTGAGGTTAAAAGGCTTCCCATTGTAATACAATAACACACAATATATTTGATGGTTTTGTACCTTCAGCTTGACTATTTACAATAGAATCATTTTTGACTGGAATCTACAAAGTTTGACTGTCATAGGTACCTGCACAATCCTGACACAGTCTGTTGCTGTACATGTCTTTGTACCTTATTCCAGCAGGTACACAGATGCATTATCATGGAATCATAGGATGGTTTGGTTTGAAAGGGACATTAAAGATCGTCTAGTTCCAATCCGCTGCCATAGGCAGAGCTACCTTCAACTAGACCAAGTTGCTCACAGACCCATCCAACCTTGGACACACAGGGTTGGGACATCCACAACTTCTCTGGGAACCTGTTACAGTCCTTATAGTAAATAATAGTAATAATAATAACAATAATAATAACAACAATGTCATCATCAACAACAACAATCACAACCATCATCCTAATATCTAATCTAAATCTCCCCTATTTCAGTTTAAAGCCATTACCCCTTGTCCTATCACTACATGTCCTTGTAAAAAGCCCCTCTCCAACTGTCTTTTCCCCTCTGGATACTGGGATGTGCAATAAGGTCTCCCTGGAGCCTTCTCATCTCCAGCCTGAGCAACCCCAATTCTTTCAGCTTATCTTCACAGGAGAGCTGCTCCAGCCATCTGATCATTTTTATGGCCCTCCTATAGACCCACTCCAACAGGTTCATGTCCTTCTTATATGGGGGGCAAGTATTAAAGTCTGGGTGTGGAATTCTCTTTTAGCAGGTTTGAAGTGGGATTTTCATGCACAGAATGGCCTTACAGAGTCCTGCCCTGCCACTTTTGTAAAGCAACAACAACAACAATAATAATAATAACAATAAAGTAATAATAATAAAATGATGATGATAATAATAAAAATAACAATAGTAATAATAAATAATAATTATACACACTTTCTCCTGAATTAAAAAATTTCACATTTTCACTAATTTCACTAATATCATACTTTTCTTTCATTGGTAAATGTAGTCAGTCTCATCGAAGTGCTCTATATGTTCTCACCTACTTTACAGCAAGACCAAATAACAGCAAACTCAAAGGAAAAGGCCACCTTTCAAAATTTTATTGAAGTTTATTTGCTGGAATCTTCAAGAAAATAGAGCTTTTCAATATAACTATTTATGCCACAAACTGAGTCAGATCCTTTTCTTTTTGTTATTTTGTCTCTTCTCTACATTTTTTCTTTTTAAATAATTAGTGGCTTGCAGTGGTTGACACCACTATTTGGGTTGATGGTAGTAAATGATATTATGTCATCATTCTGACAAGACATTTAATACCTCTCCTTATTAATCATCTTCCACCTTTGAAATATTTCATTACTGTGTTTTTCATACATTGTATGAAGTTTTTTCACACATTGTATGAGGTTTTTTCACCAAATAAGACACAATACTTGATCATTTTTCCCATGACCTAGACAGAAGGCAGTATTTTCATTTCTTATTTTAGTATGAAATGTGCAATGTAATTCATGGAATCAATAGAAATATTCAATACAATAATCAAAAATCAAGTTGTTGTACTTAAGAGAACAAATCTCCAAAAGCTGCCTACTCGTACCCCCAACAGAATTTATTGAGATAATACATTGCTAAATGCATTCTATTGAGAGCAAAGCATTTCAAGTGGAGTTGCATATTGATCCTAAAAGAATGAATTTTGTTCTAAATGGTTCTGGTTTTATTTTTAATTTTTTGCTCTGTGTGTGTCAAAGAGACAAACCCAGAAGTGCATATCATCTGCCCAGCCTGTTGACATTTACTCTCAAAATTAATGACAATGGCTAAAAATTTTAAAAGATTGCAGCCTAACATTTTGTATATCTATCATTCCAAAAGTGCATCAAATTGACCTCTCAAACTACCAAATGAGCAAAATTCCATTCCAGAAAATGTTTCTAGTAGCTCTAAGGACAGAGCTGTTCTGCCTTGTAATTTTTAGCCAGAATTTAAGGATAGAAAGAACAGTCAGGTGGTCCAGCTTAAGCTGTATCAAGAGCACTATATTTTACCCAAGAGTGAAGTCTCAGTACCATGTACTTTTGATATACTACAAAATCCTTTTTGGACGTGGCCTTAGCCATATTTTCTCTCTCTACACTTATACTGAATTAGAAATTTAAAGTTCAGAGACAGACTCTTTCCTCTGGCAACTGCAAAACCAGTGATTCTGATACATCCCACATAGCACTTTGATAAGAACTTGGATGTTTGCAGAAAGTCTGTGTATTTGGTACCATCACGGGATAGAGAAGGCAGTGGAGAACAGGTGAGCTTAGTGTATGAATCCCTATGTACAATAATAGTTCTGCTTCTCTCTTCAATCCCTGCAAGCTTCCAATAAGTCATTACACTAAATTTTTGTGTGCTGTGTTTGTCCCTCTGTGTCCACTTATTATGAACCAAGCTGACCAGTTTAGGTTTTATCCCTGACTTCTGGATGAGTTCGGTTTAATCAGATGACTTTTGCCTAAATTCTGCTTCATCTTCTCCCTTTATTTAAACAAAAAGGTTTCATTAATCTTTCCTGCCACAAAAATATCCAAAGTGATCCTGTTGAGGTGTCTAAACTCTTCTATGAATTCCTGCTTTCCAAGAAAGACTCATCCTCTTGCTCCAATCCATGTTCTCATTTTCGCAGTACATTGTCTTGGAGGTTATTTAATTAAAATGTCATGATTCAATTTTTAATTCAGAAAATTTTAAAAAGAAGAAGATTTTTTCTAGTTGCCAGCCTACCAGCTCCTATGTTTATATGATAATGTAGCATAAACTATGCGTGTTTGTCACGGAGATCACTAAGAAATACTTTTAGCATCCTTGGGGTAAGGCCTGTTTCCTGGGCTTGTATTGTGGATTCCAATAGCCAAGAATCTCCAAGGCTGAGTAGTTCCTGCTTATAAATCAAGAGAACCAGGATATCTGGAATATTTGGCCATTCTGAACAATAAGCATGGCTGTGAGACCTCATAGTAGTGGTCTGCACATGCCTACACTGCGCAGCTTCTTAGGAATATAATGAGAACATGGATAGTGGGATCATGGACATAGCGCTGCATGTCTTTCTTTTGTTTCCTTGAAAACAGCAATTCTTTAAATATTTATTTAGATTTTTTCACTTTCAAGCAATAAAATCCTTTGTCTTAACATTTCTATGGGGTTCCATTGGTGGTAGCCTCAGTAGAACTTGCCTTAAATAAGACCAGGTCAGTGCACTGAAACATACAGCTAGCCTAGACAGAGACCTAACAAATAAATGTAATACTTCTGCTGTTTTCACAAATGCAAGGCAAATCATTTTTTCCCCTTGAAATTTTACTTCTCTAGCCCTTGAAATGTAGAGAGCAGTTGTTCACTGACAGAAGGCTGACCTGCATGCCCATATAGGTCTTTTCCAGCTCTTGCCTACCAATCATTGCTGTCTTCATTGTTTGTGGGTAGCTGTAAGGTCTGTTCAACATTTATGATTAATCTTTAGCCTTTCTTAATAGCAAGATTGTTATCTGCAAGAAAAAAGAAAAATATACTTGATTCAGTTTTACTCAGTCACTGTGATGTAAGTGTCTGATAAAATATCATCTCTCCTTGGTAGCGCTTGACATTTCAGTTTCACTAGGGTTCACCCCACAAGAAGAAAGTAATTCAAGGAATGAATTTCTGAGAGCAGAGAGATATCTTCTAGAGGGGAAACCGCTTGTCTGACAGTGACAAAACTATCCATTATCTACACAACATAATAGCTAGAGAAAGAAAAAGAATATTCACATCAAATTGCGCTATGTTACATAGTGTTCTGAAGTGGCCCATAACTACAGCAATATATTCCAAGAATGAAGGAGTGCTGAAAGTTAGAAAGAAGTTCGGCTTCCAGGTGGGAAGGTCTGAAATCCAGGCAGGACATTTAAAACTTTTTTAGGTTTAACTGGCTCCCCAAAAGATTGAGAATGAAGATTCAAATCCCTTTACAAACTTCTTAGATTTGTGTAGCTCTAAGCAGATATCAAACTGATTTCAGGCACTGTCTTTCATGGATCTTTCAGAATTGATTTGCTCAGTCAGATCACACTTTGAAGATCCTGATGTCGAGTAGATCAGCCTGTCATTTGTAACGGGAGCCTCTGGATACTGCATAATATAGTACACACACTTAACAGCAGTGACACAAATTTCCCTGAAAATAGAAGCTCTTGGCAACCAGATAGTAGAAAAGGCTAATGAATCATAAATATTAAGCAGACCTTACGTCTGCTTGGCACAGAGACTAGGCTCCCAGAGCAGTACAGTCTTATTCAAACAGCACTGTGCCAAAGTTAATCAGCCTGGGCATTTTTCTGCACAGCTAATTAGCCTGATTGAAGCACCATGGTTATCCTCTGTTTGAAGCCAATGATACTTCCATATTGTATGGTTCTGGAATTGCTTACTCAGGACTTTATCTTATCAACAATTCATGACACAAATCTATTCCTATTTGCATTAATGATCATTCTACTCAGGGCATCTCTTCCTCTCATACTATACAGAAAGAATAAATGTAGATACTGTATGTCAGTGTGCTAAAGCCATACATCTAAATACTAAAATAAGATATTTTTTTCAGCATTTACCATATATGTGCTCGCCCGTAGGCCAAATTTCATTCTAAGTCTTAATATTGAGATGCTGTCCTGAAATACGGATAACCAGATGCCTCTTTAGCTAACTGAATAAATCTGTATTTATTTAAAATACATAGTAGCCTTAGATGTTCTTTTTCTCTATGGCTCATTCTTTTGTGAATCTAGTCAACTCCTTGCATATAATTATTTGAAATGATCATGAGTCCTGTGAGTTAAAGATATTTCTTGTGAAAGGAATTTTATTTGTGCATTTTAAATAGCCTTTCACTTTTATGCATGTTTCATGCATTGCAAGAAAGGTTAAGTGGAATCTCATTTGGCTATTTTCCCTTTTCTCTTCTTGCAAAGATACATTTACTACTCCAGTGTTCCTGTCCTTTATGATTTTAAAATTACACTTACGATATTTACTTCCATATTTTTAACTTTCATGGGTTATAGGATCATGGGGAAAACTTCAGGTTTGCACATCTTGGTTGTGGAAAAATCTTTGTAAATGGGACTTAAGTGTACTCTAAATAAAACCAATGCCTCTCTCTTGTAATCACCTCAGTAAATTTTATGGTTTTTAATTCAGCCTTATGGCATTACTTCCTAGGAATGGAGGGAGAATGGTGCCTCTGCCTATATTGAACAAACCTGATCTGTTCATATGTGCAGTATGAAGGAATTTCTTTGCGCTTCTCCCCTCTTTATTATCCCTCTCTCAACACATTCTGCTTCTGCTATAACCATTGCTCAGCCAATGTTCTGAGAAAATGGCTAATGTGAATATAGCATTGGACTGCCAATTTATCTTTGGGTTGTATCATTGTAATATATATATACATCATCCGTGTCTTCCCAATACTTTATATTTCACTAAGATACTGACGAAGGTTTTATGAAAATGCATATAGTTTCTATTATAACAAGGAATGGAAAGAATTTGATATATCCCACCATGGAAGAAATTAATGAACAAGGTCAGAGACTAGAAAATGCATGGCCCTGCTGGAAGAAACAGTGCCAACTGTGTTCCCTCATCTAACCAGCGACGAATCTTGTCATGTCAGTGAACTGGGACAAAAAGAGAGAGGGGGACAGACAAAGCAACATGCCCTAAATGAAACCCTAGAACCAATCCTGTATAAAGCAATAGGAATCTGTGTGTACGAAATGCGACAGTGCGAAGTACTACAGGACCTAAACTTTTCCTGGACATTCTTCCAAAGCAAGGGAAAACTGAGGATACCTTTAAAATTGGGTGTGTAAATAAGAAAAGTAATCATTCTTTGGGGAACAGTTCTGTCTTTCTGATGTTTTACGCTCACTTCCACAGAATAACCTCAGTGTGTGTTCTACCCTTACACGAAACATGGGGGAATGCTTCAAGTTCGGGTCTGATTAGCTTCATAAGAACTTGGCAAGTGAGTTTCCACTGCAGTAATTAGAGGAGATGCACTGCTTTAAAGCAGAATTTTAGGACAATAATTTTCTTGCCAAAACATATAGGTTGTTCTACTGGACAATGTATTAAATTAGATCATTATCTAGTGAACTGCTCAAAACCATCCAATTCAACATTTTCCAAATGTAACTTTTTCACAGTTTAGATTGATAAGAGCTTACTATAAAGAGGGGCTTTTTTAGAAAAAGGACAATAATCCATTAAAAAAAATATTAAAAAATCCCCCAATTTCTTTTACCAATCAACTCACATCATGGTTTTGTGGAAAGAATCACAGCCAATAAAGAGTATAAGCTGAGTCTCACCCCATGTTTCTAAACCACTAAATCCAGGATTATTTTCCAATACTTTAGTGCAGAGTTTTCACTTACACACTCTCTATTGTCTATTTTTTCCTGAAGCTGCAATTTTAAAAACATAACCATGAAACATCATTATTTTCCAAGTTTCTGAACACTGGGTTGCAAGATATGCAGCACATTGCATGTATTAGGAAGATCTTACCTAGAAAACTACTGCCTGGTCAAATACATGGCTTAAATCTGCATTTTATGCTAGGTGAAGTTTAGAATTTGTCATCAACATTACCAGGAGTCACAGAGTTAGTAACTTTTGATTGCTCAGAAGAAAGATAGGAAAAGGTACTAAGAAAATTTTTGAATTTAATTTGGACTTGATTTGCCAGGACCAGTTATGCAACAAGTGTGCTATTGAGCTAACGAGAGTAGGAAAACTGTAGAGATAGATAAAAAGAGTACTGCTAAATAATAAGGACAGCGTAAGTTCATAACATTGTATTTCTTGATGTATAATTTAGTTCTTACTAAGTGATGTAAGGAAGTCTTACTTTTGATGTCATGGTTTTAATAAAACGTAACTCCCAACATTTTGTATCTTGATTCATACCTTCAAGATTATGGTGTTTTTAAGAATGTAAAGTGGGTATCATTCTCCTTCTTCTCTTCTTCTATGAGCGAAAGGTAAAAGTTTATACAAGTTACACATATTACCGGATAAGTCAAGGGAGTAAAAAAAAATCGGTGATAATTTGTTGCAAAACCACCATCTCTTGTTGAGAAATTCTCCTGTCTATGGACTGGTAGATGTTAGTAGATTATTTTAGATGCATATCACTACCTGGAAGGGTTTTCTTCAAGCACACCTTCTTCAACTAGTGTCAAGACACTGGATCTTTGAGTTTTGTGACGTAAACAATTATAATTGTTAATCTGTAGGCTGAGATCAAGCAAAGCGCTTTGTCATCAACTTAACTTCAGCACAAAGATACACTATTTATTTTGCTGGGACTGTTCATGTATTTGAACACATATTTAAGTTCATTCTTTCACCATTACACTAATGTGGCAGCTGTCACAACAAAGGTAGTCCAACATTTTTAAAAACTAATGCTTTTACTAAGTCATGTAGTTGAAGGGGTCAAAAAAAAATTTTAAATCTATGGTACTAATTCATGAAATAGCATTTCGCATGCTTTACTTAAATAATTAAATGATAATATTTGTGTAATTATTTAACAGGTTTCAGATTGCAGCTGGCATCTTTTAAATGTTATATAACTATTAATTAAGTGTCAAATGTACTAAATTATACAGCAAAATGTTTTAAAATCTGTGCCATTCTGCTAAATGTTTATATAAATTGTCTATAAAATATCAAATGCTGTAAGAATTGCGACATTTTCCCATGGCATATGACAAATTAACATAGTGATGTCTTCTATAATTAGTAAAAATCTATACATAGGTATACAAAAATCTATACATGTTTACATAGCCTTTTTATAGCAACTGTTGGGCTTTTTTTAAATTGAGCTTACTATATGTACGAGTATTGAGTATTGGCTGATACAGCATTATCAGGTATTGTTTGTTTCTTTCACATGTATATTAAAAGGCTTTCTAAACAATCCAAACTACAGACCTTAAATTCTTTAACTCTTCAAGAAGAGGCATGGTGGAATTTGGAGACATTTGGCATCAGTTTGACTTTTTCTCACTGAAATTGGCTGTAAAACTCCCATCAGTCCCGGAACCTACAAATTTACATATGTTCAAAGTGCGTTCAGACAACTACCAGGAAGATCAATCTACTTGTGGGCTATTAAACACTATGCCTTTGCCTGCAGTAATAAACCAATCAGAGAGATGGAGCTCAGGTCTGAGTGCCAGCATGAGACAGCTCACATTGCTGAATTGTTAACCTGGCCTCTGGCACAGTTTAGGAGGGAGCAACCCAGCACTGCCCGCTGCTCAGCCCCTGCTGCTGGATGCGGTTGTCCTGGTGGTGTCCTGGTCCTGGGCCGTTGTTTTGTACAGCATTTCTAACAAGTCCAGTGGTGGTGCAGCTTGACAGTGCTGCTCACTGTGAGTAAACCACACAAGATACGTCTTTGTTCAGTGCAGGACAGGCACAAAGCCTGTACTTGGTGATATCAGAGACTTCACAGTCTCTTTAGAAGGGATCCATACTCCTCAGAGCTGTGCCAGTGGGAAGATCTCCAGATGTATGAAAAGTGAACAGAGATAGGAAGCGCACCTTATCCTGAAAGTTCATTCACTGCAAATGGGTTTCCCCGAAGTCTTTGTTAAGCTTTCATTCAACTCTGAACTGAGCGACAGGTGTGAAATATTCTCCCTTGAGGGTAGATTCTCTGAGGATAAAGCTGAGGTAAGAAAGAGACAAGTTCTTGTGTAGAGTCAGTCCTTATCTCCCACTTCCTATGCCAAAATAAATAATAGACTCCAGTTTTCACCAATAACTGAATCCTCCCATATGGATAAATCATATTCAAACAAGCAAGTCAGATATACTTAGGAATACACTATTTTGTATCTATTCCCACACCAGATACGTGGCTTTTTACTCATACAGAGCCTATGGGCATTCTTTAGCTTCCTAAATTAAAGAAAAAACACTATTGAAATTACATGAAAGAAAATAATGCATTAGTCGTTAAAAAACATAATGAAAGCAGCATTTTTTCATTACGTCTTTTCTTTCCAGTAAGTAAAACAGATTATTGCATTTTTTTGGCACATACTCATTGTTTGTAAATACTTAAATTGGTTTATAATAATCTGCATTGTTCAATTCTCACTGCACATGCACTGTGGAACTGAAACTGTTATCAACACTGCCAACAATTTTTTGGTTCCTATTATTGCTCTGTACATCAGGTCAGTGCTAGAAAGACAAGCAGACAAAGAAACTTGTAAATATAGAAGGCTGAGCTATCTTTGTTGTCATTTAAAGGTTTATATTTTTGTTGTGCTTAGAAGAACATTTCAAGCACCATTTTGTTTGTTTGAAATTCTTTTACTAAATGTCTGGCGTGTGATTATTGCTAATTATTGTTACTTCAGGATGTCATGGAAAAATGTGCCTTCTACTAACACCATGTCATGTTCTGTGAATTTTTCTTTTAGACTCTGCGCTAAGAACAGTCATCTCACTATCAGAATCGGGTGATTTGTACCCTCAGTGTTGTGTGACTTTTCTCATAATCACTAATCTGTAATGACTTATTAATTCTATAAGAGACGGGACTCTCTTATTCTGCAATATTTGCAAAGAAATACCAGTAAAATTTATCTCAGTATTGACTGAATAAATGTACTGTGCTTTGAAGTGTTAATGGTTTGTACTATAGGATCCTCTTAGACAGGGAGGAGGAACCTTACACAGCTCTGTCTTAACCCTGTGTAACACTAATGTCTCATACTTGATTCAGCAGGGCTCCTAAGCATTTTTGTAACTTTCCCATATGCGATTAGTTCTGTTGCATTTTATAAACAAAAGTTTGCTGTCACACATAAACATTTATAAAACTAATTTAAAAGTGTCCTAAAGTTGTGATGTGAGCTACACATTAACCAATTTTTATGGGGCATCCTACTGCAGTGAATACATACAATGTTGCTTTCCTCGACATTTTCGGTGGAAACAGCTGATTCTAGAGAATACAGTAAAAAGGCTCCTAGCACCATCAAAGAGATCTTGGTTGTGGTTTGGTTTTTTTTCTTATTTTTGAAGAACACATTTTTTGTGAATATTCTTCCACAATATTCACCTATCCTGGCCTCAGCCCTTCTACAGTAGTAATATAAATACAAACATCACATTTTGAATTACGATCAAAGATGTACAAAGGCAGCTTTTAGCTCCAGTGGAAGGAGTTCATTTCATCACTGTGCTATTTCAAGGGCTGCATGATTGACAGTGAAAAGAAAGATTCCGATAATCAGATTTCTATATTAGATTGTTCATAAATTGGTTAGAAAATCACAAATATGCATTTGTTTCAGTAGACTTGAAATCATTAGAGTTATCAAAATAATAGTTCTTTGTGATTTCTTTAAGCCTGCTGAAGGTATCCAAGCGGAATATCCTGTAATTGTTTTTTCTCCTCAATGAAATTTGGAGTCTTTTCACATCTTGTGTAAATAATACTCAAAGTAAATAACTTAATTAATTTACTATTGATGTTTTGTTCATTTTGTCTGAAGAGATAAGTTAGTCATAAGTAGGGGAAAGGGAGCATATGGGTGTGGAGAAACCTGGGGACATGTGAATAAAGTGGTGACTATGTTATTAATAAAATTCAGGGCTGTTCAATTACAATTGGCTGTTTGCCAATTACAATAAACAGTAGAATTGGCTGAAAAACAGGGCTAATTAGGGAAAGATGATGAGAATTATAAGGTACTCTGAAAACCAGTGTCGAATGTACTGGTTTATCCTTTTTTGTGAAAAAATATGAGACAGATTTTGCTTCCTGCTCTCCAGATCTATCTGTATACTATAGTAAGTATCAGAAACAATTGCTCAAGTTTCTATTTTGTCTGATTTAGAGTAAAGATTTAATTTTGTAATCTACAAGCTCTATGATATACCTACAGGTATTCCTATTACATGGGGCAATTCTTGCACTCCCTGCTCCAATAGCTAAATGAAATTGCTTTACCTCATGAAATTAACATTATTGTACTTTCATTCAGTTTGTTAATTGTTCAATAAATAACATCAATAATCCTAGAGAGATGTTACCATATCTTAGAACAACTGCATCCTTAGACATTCCTCTCTATTTTAGCCACACCTATTGCACCCTAGAAAACAAGAACTGAGTTGAGCAGGTCTCCTATCCTATAGTGAAAGTTTTGCATTTTACTAGTAAATTTTCTTGCTTCCACTTGGCTTGAACAAACTAATCACAAGATCACCTAAGTCTAATATGTTTGAGTACCGGCAGAAGGATGATGTCCGTAACTATATATTTCCATGGTTCAACTCAGCAGATTTTATAAGAAAGGAAGGAAAAAACAATATTTTCATACAGGAATTGTATCTACACATTTTGTTAAGCACCACCCCTTTCTCTTTCTACTGTATCTTTTTTCTGGTTTTTTTGGTTTTTTTTTTTAATTTTGAGGTGGATCTTCAGCCTTATTTCTAACACACTTTAACACAATCACAACAACTCAACACAACTCTGGCCTACTTCAACACAATCACAACTTTCTTAAAAATGCATATTTCTTTAAGAGCCTCCTTAGCCATTTAAATGGAGCCTAAAATTAGGCTCTAAAATTAGGCTTATTACCAAAGTATCTGATATTAAAACACAACCATTTAAGATGGATAGAACTAGCTAAGAAAAGCTGATATATCTTGATTTGAATCTAATGTCAGGTCAGTCATTTTGATTACTCTGCACATCACCTCATTCAAGAGTTCTTGAATGTTGTCATTTCTGTAAGTATTCTGCAGCTGTCAATACATACATCAGAGAAGATATTACAATTAAAATTGGCTGCAGGTTTAATACTGTCTGCAACTGCCATATTTTACATAGCTGTAACAGCAGAATCTCTTCTGTACCTGGAATAGTTGTATTTAAAATAGATAGGAGTACGGGTTGTTGGTCCCCATCAAAATTTCCTCAACCTTGTAGAGAGTGAGTTTCAGAGGTCTGTTTTCAAATGTATTTCTAGTTCCTCTTCTAAACTCAAAATGTTTGCAACCCCCCACCTTTGAGACAGCCTTCCCCTAATAAAATATTTTGATTTTTTTCTAAATAGAGCTGTCTGATTATCCTGCAAGTTAACCAACTAAAAAATATAGAGGTGTCCAGCATAATTTGGACCCAACCCATGTCACTTACAATAGCTGCCACTATCTATAAACAATCAAGGAACAGGGCACAGTCAGTCTCAATGAAAAATTGTATAAAGGTCCCCGATGCCCGCTGAAAATAACATATTCTTTTTCACTTAAGGGATCCTAGATGTGCATATTATGCAGATTCTCAGAAGATGTAACTTGCTGTTAAACCACAACGAACTACTTATAGAGATACAAGATGTGTCATCTGAAGACCTGAAACAAATGCCAGGGATCCACAGTAGATATAAAACTGATATAAAACTGCCATCTTTGTCCTTCAAATTACCCTGTACATCTTCTGGCCTGCAGTTCTTTACTCCCTGCTTAAACCACACTTCAGCAAAAACCAAAAGCTTGACAGACCTCTTTAAGCACTTTACATCTGGGCAAATATAAGGACTCTGCTAAGACAACAAAATCCATTATGCGTATTAACAGAGTGGCAGAAAACATCTTTCTCCTAAATTATTTCCAAGGCCTTGTTAAATGAGACATGAAACTACAGGAGGTAATCACCTTGCAGGTACTTCCATGGAAAAATGTGTCCTGTGGAAAATGCTAACAGAAATATATTCTCTTCTGCTTTCTGGATTCACAGAATGACTTCAGACTTATTGAAGACCATTAAGCTGGTGAGTTAGGAGGCAGATAATTTTTTATGCTTTTCCCTTTTTTATAAATAAATTCCCTTCACGATTTAGCTGATTACAGTTTTAAAATGAAAATGTCTGATTTATTGCAAACAGTGTGCCAAAAATTGTAGAGTGACTTGTTTGAGAGTTAAGATTAATTACAGAATTTTTGGGGGGAACCTTTCTTCAGCTGTCTTATTAAGTGCAAGATTGAAGTCTCCTGACATCTTCTCATGTCTCAGAGATTCTCATTAAAAGAAGTTATAGCAACTGATTATAAGATAGAAAATTTTGGACTTTGTATATTTCAGCATGAGCATTTTTCACTAGATCATTTTTTTTCCCCAACACTTGGGTTTAAGGTGGAAACTATCAGGCACTCCACTTGCTTTTATGCATGATAAAAACGGCTCACTGCTTTTTCTCTGTTATAATTGACAACATTAAAATTCTTTAGCCAACACCCCACTACTTGCAATAACCACAACATCTTCCTGTATTTAGAACGTCAAGCGACACTTTAAATGATGAATGCTGAGCTCTTAAAATTTTCAAGTCTAATAAGGTATAAAGAACACTATTTCTTCTGCATCAAGATGCTGTAGTAACTATACTAATAAAGTGTAGGTAAGATAGATCAGTATTACATCCCAGTACTGTGCCATACTTCTGGCAACCCAGAGAAAGCCTGTGAGAAGATACCCTCCTTTCTCCTCCAGTGATGCTTGAGATCCATCTTTGCCAAAGTGCACCTGTGTTACTGTGGCAAGCAAAGGAAGGGAAATAATTTTAGGTTACAGCTGCAGCACCTGGGATGAAAGGCACTAGCGGCTTTAGCAGAGCCATGAGTTACCATTTCATCAGGTGAAAGCAGATGTCAAGTGTTTGTCCCACAGATGTCGAGTTGTCTCTCTATGGAACCTGTATCATGCATGAGAAAGAAAGCCACAACCTTTCCTCTCTTTCTACTGGTTTTAAAACCTCCCCTACATGGTGGGATTCCATCAGAAATTCTGTGGTCAACAAGAAGAGCTTTTTAGTGAGACTGACTACCTAAGCATATGCCAGAAAATTGCTGTCAAATGTGCTAGGATGTGTCAGGACACTTACAGAGACAGACTGGAGAGGACAATGGAAATGTAGTATCTGGGTCACCACCCGAAGGACAAGAAGTTCTGCATCTCCTGAAAATAAATGGAATTATAAGGCCCTGAATATGAAGTGTATCTGAAGGAAAATTTATCAGTGAAAAGAAAGGACTCTGAAGTGATGAAGAAAACATCAAGATTGATATTGAGGAAATATATAAAATGAAGAAATAAAGCATGGAATCTCCTTCATTAAGATAAGGGAAACATTGAATTTTAAATCTAAGAGCATGGCAAAATATGTACGAACCATACATTTGAGTACGGTTTTTGATGAACCCTGGTCTGAGATCCCAGTATAATGATCAGAGTGAGTGAATGGAAGGAAATTAGAAAGAAAAGAAATGTATTCAAATCCTTCAGTTTGCTGAGATGCAGTGCTTATTGAACTGAAAGGAGTGAAGACTAGAGGATTTGATGTGCTTTGAGGACACAAAACAGCTACTTCCTAATCTGGCAGCATAGCCCAGCCTTCATCAAAAACACACAGGTGGATCGAGAGGCATTAGCAGGATTTGTATGATGAGCAAGCGTTAATGGAAGTTTTATACAGAAAAGTCTTAACTTGTGAGTATGAACTGCCTGCTTTGAGTGCCAAAATAGTGTGGGCCTATGTTCAGCTGGTGTAAGGTATCATAAACCTCAATTTACTTACAACTACACTGAAACTGCACCTGACCCTCAGTGCTCTAAGTGATGTTAGCCACAAAACAGCTCATTTAAACATAAGGCCCCGAGTCCACTAGTAAACAGCTGAAGCCCAACTTGCTCTCCTGACTCAGCTTCCATCGATTACATTCCTTATGTTAATTAAAAAGAAAAAAATACCTACATTAATTAAAAAGAAAACAAAGGTGTCCTATCTATTGTGATGATATATTTCGTAAGTAGGCAAATCTTGGAATGAACATAGCATCTTCTTATCAGAGCACAATTCCTCAATCCAAACTGTTGCTGCAAACACAAAGAGCAGGGAAATAGCATTCTGTGATCCCTAAGCTGCAGTGCACTCAGTTTACTATTCAGCTCAGAAACCTGCACTGTGGCACAGCTGGCTTCATATGTTAATCTCTGCAACCAGCAAGCACTTGCATAATCAAAGATAGAACTAAACAATTGAAATACACCCCTTCCCCAAATTACAGAATAGTACAGACCTAATTCTGTGGTCTTCATATAGGCAAAACTTTTGTGGTTATTATCAGAGGTACCTGTCACCTACATAAAGTTGCAATGTTATTGGCTGTGCCAGGTCCAGAGGTTTTTCAGAAGTTTCAGGTTATTTGATGTCTCACAGTAAATATAATGGTGTTCTACAACATGCACCCATTTTCTCTCACCTTTTCTCAGTGATCCTTTGCAACGAACTGGAAGCTACACAGCCTCTTTTGTTTTCAAGAACAGAGCTCTAATAAAGCAGGCATGACATTAGATATTTATTGGCCCTCATTTCTGACAAAACAAAGGGGTTTTTTACCCTATTATTCCCATAGCAGGAACTTTACGGCTTTGTTGGTTAGGTTTAAGTTCCCAGCCAATTTAGAGATTCTTAGCCCTTCTCCTACCTTGACGTTTTCTCCAGTGATGCACTTATAAAAAGATACCATATCTCTTCTCAGCCTTCAGGCTAAAGAAGACTAAGACTTTCAGTTTCCCTGTATGAGACAGATTCATTATTCCTTTTTCATCTTATCACAGACCTTCTTGACTCTTTTTCTTCTCAAGAACATACTTATGTGATATGAATGATTAGTACTGCATGTAGCATTTCAGCCATGTTTTCTGCAGCGAAACAAACTTTTTCCTACCTCATGCCCCTAACTGCCTCGCTCTTCAATACTCCTACTCCTTCCTCAAGCTGAGTCTCTTTTCCTTGACTAACAGCACAAAAACATGGTTGGCTGATACCAAGTGCATTGGACATATTTACATGCCTTGCATCTCCCAGCTTGGCATCGCAGACTTATGTTTCTCACTGTGGTGGCAGCTTCGAGAAGGAGGGTCCGCCTCTGCAGCTGTGTGAGGCCAGGGGAGGAGGAGGAGGCAGCAGGCTGTTGATACTGAGATTTGGCTGCACCTGCCACAGGGCCCTCAAAGCTACTGCTCTGCAGCGTGGTTCTTCTCTACCCGCTTGTTGTTTCAGGATATGAAAGAGCTCTTCTGCCAGAAGCCATTCAGTGTAAACCTCTTCCTCTGCTTTCACTGCATCTGCTGGGGAATGAATATATAATGGCAAAGCTTCATTGTTTCCCACTCCCTCAGTCCAGTGGGGAACACTCGTCTCTGCATTATCTTCCTGCTCCATGTTTGATGTGATTAACTCTGTCTCCAACCGAGTGCCAGGTACACATGCTGACATCAGTGAGACAGC
This sequence comes from Eulacestoma nigropectus, assembly GCA_013397775.1. NCBI lineage: Eukaryota > Metazoa > Chordata > Aves > Passeriformes > Eulacestoma > Eulacestoma nigropectus. The sequence goes on from VZTE01002113.1 coordinate 1,202,864, forward strand.
TTCTCAGCCTGCCCAGAGGCCACTGTTCAAGGTGTCCTACTCAGTGCACAAGTGCCAGTTCTTCTCCAAGAGCCCCTGCAAGAAACAGTGCACCTGAGACCACAAAAGGAGAGCGACACACCTTCTGACACCAGCACAGCAACGAGTGTCTCCCTCATGTCTTTGAACATCCTCACAGGAGGGAACCCAAAGGGCAGACCTGCCACTGGCTTGCAGGATTTCTGCTTTACAGTTATGACACTAATTCAGAAATCTTAATGTGCCAATTTAACTGAGGGCCCTGAATACATAATTATTTCTAGGAGATGAGAAGCATATCAACTGCCAAGTAATAGAGTTCCCAGTGGAAATCTAAAATTTCAGTGCTCTATTTCCTTCACAGCAATTTTTCCAATCTTCAAGAAACAAACAAACCTGCAACCAACAGTGTGTATTTTTCATTTCAAATACCCACCCTCAGCTACTGTTTTGACAGTACAGATTTAATCATATTTCTGTATTTAAAGTGAAAATTTAGCTACAGCACAGAGCACATGACAGTGACTTCCACTTTCACCACTGGAACTCTGCATTCAATGCCCAGTTTAGGACATAAGTGATTTGCTGTCTCATTTGAGTCTCCCCTACTTGCTTATCTGCAACACAGAATCTGTGGCATGTGTCACCATCATTTCTGTTTTAAAGCTGCAGTAAACAGCTTCATTCCCACTAGATAATTCTCATGAGTCACTTCCCCAACATATTTGTCATTTCAAATACACAAGTTCAGTAGAAACCAAATGTAAAATCAGTGTCCTTTCATGAAATTCCATGAGCTATTCTGATTTATGTCACAGAGCATAAATCTGCAGATGAGGGACTTGTGTCTGTTACGGACTCCAGGCCTCTCAGATGTTAAGACCCAGAAATAGTAATTATTTCAAAATCAAACCCTTTGAACAGACTATCCTTTTCCCTAAGACCAGGGCTCATTTATATGCGACCATAGGTGTGGAGTCTCATGCAAGTAAGATAGCACTGCATTTTTTAATTTGTCTCATATGTCAGAAGGAAATATGTTTAGATAGATTAGGGAAAAACACACCTAATGAAGTATTAAACTGTATACACTTGTTGTTCATTTTGGATATATTTTGCTTGAAATTCAGACCTTGCTATATTCCCACATAACTGTCCTGCCTGAGCAGCCTGAGTCCATTCAGAGCTGTTGTCAACTTGTCAATGGCTGCAAAGGTAGCACGACTGGACTAGCTCCTTGAAAGAGGTAAGAAAGCAAATTTAAGCATTCACTTCAGCTGTTGTGCAAATGCATAAAACTTTGCTAGGGCTTTCTCAGAATTGACTTCCAGGTTGATTTAAGCTTGATGTTAGGGCAGAAGCAGAGTGTTTACTCAAGAGCCCAGTATGACGTCTTTTATCCGTTTTTGAGCTCTAAACAGTTACTGGGAACTGGGATACTGAATTACTAAGTGAAATATTAATGCTATGCCTACGTTTCTATCAGAGCTTGCACGAGTGAAGCTTACACGACGTTCTAGGTTATTTGGGGAATGACTTGAACCAGTGCCATTGTTTTTTGGAGGTTAACTAACATGGTGTGACGGAGGAAAGAAGGCTTGTCCTCCTGCTGAAGTTTACTACAATGCCCACAGTAGCTCCTGAATTGCCCGCTCTCTAACTTCCAGTCTGCAGAAAAACTCGTTTTATTTGCCATTGATACATGAAACGGGAAATGCTGTGAATATTATGGCAGTTCTATATATGCAGGTTTACATTTATATATAAGGTTTGGAGAATGTATCTTCAAAAAATGAAGGTTTTTTTGTTACAGCTGAGTGCTGAGTCTCTTTTAATCTCTCCTTTTGTAGCAATCTCTCCATCTTCATGATTATTATCCATTGTTTTTCTCTGAACTCCATCCAGTTCGTCTACATTTTTCAAGAAATAAGGTGTCTAAAACTCTCAGTGCAATATTCCACCTTCATTGTCACTATACAGGTAGAGTCTATTATCTTCCTGCTCCATGAGAGGCATAAATATCTCTGCTTTATGCAGCTCAAGGTTGAAATGGTTCTTTAGCTGCCATGTTACTTTGCAAATATATCTGATAAATAAGATTAAAAAAAGGTTTAGGAGGAAGAAAAAAGAACAATAAAACGCAGTATGTGCTGACACAACTGACAAGCAATAATTACATCTCTGACATTACAAGAAGGTTACTAGCCTTACCTCCCACCATAAAAAAACCACATTGGTATAAGCTGGTTTAACCAAATTAGTTTTTCCTTGTATTAGTGATCGGAAATTTAACTGCTCTGCAAATTATCTAAAAATCTTCATAAAACTTAGAAGCACTTAAATTTCTTAAATAATTAAATAATATTGATTAATAATTATTAAAAATCATTAGTTCTAGTAAAATAGTGTATGCAACATGTGTGCACATTCCCAAGAACTCTATACTAGATAAGCTCGTATATAAGAACATTTCAGTGTTTGAACAAAACTGTCCCAAAGTCTTTTATCATATCACAAAATTAAGGGATTAAAAGAACCTACTGAAACAGAAATTCACTCTGAGATTGCTATTAATTATTACAAGATACAAACCCCTCAGCTGGGACTCGAGACTCCTGTTTTGGCTGCTGTCCTGAGTCTGTGTTCTGGAAAGAAAATCCTGCTGTGGGCCACCAGTGGGGCTTAATGGATCTACAGAGAACAGGAATTGAGATTCTTTTTGAGCAATTTTATGTTCATATTGGAGCCAAATATTTCATAACTATGTTTACTTTTTCCTTTTACTGAATTTAGATGCCAAAGGCTGGTGCAAATATGCCTGGCTTTGCAGTCCTTACCCTGCTAGGGACAACATAACGCCCTAAAGATTGTGCCTACTTTGCCTATAGGACCAACATACCAATATACCAACATAAGAGTTACGTCTTTTACTCCCTCTATAGAACAGCCCATGTAAAGCTAACACCTTCTACCTTAGTCCACTGGGTTCCTAGAGAACATCAGGGAATTTAAACATGTCCATCCACAAGTTCAGGTCTAACTTGTTGTTAAGGAAGTGCTGTTTGGGTCAAAAGCACACTGCCTTTCCTTCCATTCGAGGTGTCTGGCATGCGAGGCGCTGCCTGCTCACCCACGAAATGGACAAACTGGCTTCTGGACTCACGGCAGCCTCGGGCATCTGCATCCATCTGCCTGCTCTGACTGTTCCCTCTCCCTGTTCTTGTGCCAAAACACTGCCCCTCAATGCATCCAAGAACGTGGGCACAGGGAGGACCGAGAGGGAGCTGCCAGGAGTCCGATTTGGGTTCCAGAGTTTGGCATGGAAAATGCATGTGGGTATTTTCCATCTGATCGCTGCTGGAATTAAAAACAAAAGCACTTCTGGAAAAAGAGGCTAAGATGTGTAGCAGCAATTCTGTATCATTGGGCTGCATCATTTACTGGAGAGAATGGAGATTTGTACTGCTGGAATTTAAAAACGAGTAATTTCCCATCCTCTCTTCTATCTGCAATGCCCATGTGGAAAAAGCAGCAATAAAAACAGGACTTGGCTCGTGTTGAGCACAGGTATCCAGGGCAGGAGCACACTGATTTATGTTTTGTATTTCTGCTTTCCATCACATGGACTTTATGAGGAATCATAAAATGGAAGGCAGAGTAATTAAGACAGAAGTCATATAAGATCTGCAACAGAGTTGTTGCTTCTGCTGCTTGGTATCTCTGCATACACAATGAGAACATACGTTAATTCACTGAGATTCCTATTCATTACATTGGTAATTCTGTAATTAATCAGAAAGAAGCATAATTTAATTTTTTTTTAAAAAGGAAAAAAGAGAAAAACAGGAAAGGAAAAAAAAATAATAACTTGTGAAGTCCAGCCAGCAAAGACTAAAAGAACAGAAATTTGTTGTCCTGTTTTGGCAGTTGGCACACTTAAAATTCAAAAAAGGCAAGAAAATAAAATATTTTCCTGATAAAAAAACTAGGGAAAATTATTCCCTACTAGACCGGAAATAGGAAAACCAGATTTAGACATTTCTGAATTGCAGGTAATTCCCTGGAATGCTCTAGGGCTAATGTGTCTCTGCTCCGTGCAAAATTGTACAGTACTATCTTTCCTTAAAAGAATTTTCAGTCCTGCAATGCAGACAATGTTGCAAAATATTGGTAAGTCCTGAAGCGCAGTGAATTTTAGAAGCTAATTCAGATGAACTCAAAGGCAAGTTTACACGGTTCTGTTAGCACTTACCTACGAAAGAGAAGGGCAAACATAGAAAAATGATTATGGAAAAGACTGCAAAACAGAAGACTTTTTGTTTGCTGTCAAGTTTTGTATTAGTAAAGTTCCTGTTATCTTTTCCTATCAGCAGTGAACTCTGTCTTTCAAGGGATATCAATTAGTGTCTGGATTTGGGAAGCAGTGCAAGTTAATGTCACATGTTGTGGAAGATTGTCACTGGTAGGAAATCACTTTCTCAGAGAAAAAGAATCAATATTTTAAATACTTTATTGTTTCAAGTATAGATTTCAAGTGTTATCTAAGAAGTTAACATGAACCAAATATGTTCCTAAGATCTATTAATATAATATGAACATGCATCTGTTTATAAATTAGAAACATCCTATTTTCATTAACAGCTCCATATACTTTATTAGCAAACATACGAAGTTATTTCAAGAGAAAACTGAACTTTTCAATTTGAAAATATGATACTTTCATAAGTGTGAGGTTTGGAGGGGTTTTTTTAAGTCTTTATGGGAAATGTTTCAAAACTGGAAATTTAATCTTTCATGTTTTTTTTCTTTTAATCGCTTCCCTCTCTGTAGACATCCAGCTAAATATTTTTCAAAGAGCTTTATCGTTTTTTAATGCTTCATCCACTTTTGAAAGTGCTCTTTGGCAAACATCACTGTTAAAACTATGGGGAGCCACATTATATGTAGAATTTGCTTATATAAATGATTGCATGAAAACATCAAAGCAACTCACTCATCTCACCCCCATTATCATCATTCACTATAGTTGTGTATGTAATTCAACTCTCTCAAAAGCAGCTGCACATTTTGTGCAGGAAAGAGAAAACCAGAAAAACAGTGATGAGATCCACTAAAAGATAGAAAGTAACTGATAATGAAACAGAAAGTTCTGTCCTTTAGACAGAACACTGCATTTGACTGCACACTGACAGTATGTAAAAACTGAATACCTTTAATTTAATCTAGGTGTTTCTGGCCTTTCTTTTCAAGTAGGTAATTTTTCAAACCAAGCCCTATCCTGTGATATGATGTTATGCCGAATACAGTTGAGCTAAATAACAGAAGATGTGGTTTTTCCAATTTTTTTTTTTTGTCTTTTAAGGAGGATATTCCCATAATACAGCTTTATTTCTATATGTGACAATGGCATACCTTTTCCCTGCTAATATGTCAGTGTGATTATTTTAACTCTAAACAGGATATATCCAACCCCACAATACTGCTCAGTGACTGACCATCTGAAGTTATACCAGGTTCAGCCGCACCTCTGATCCATGCACCTCTTCCATGTGTGAAGCTGTGTAACATGCCGGTCACTTAATAAATTGCCCCAAGCAATTTAAAAGTAAGGGATGGAATATTTGATTTAAAAAATTGTGCAAAAGTTTGTGGGGAACATGGGTTATGAATCTCAAAGGATATTTCTGGTCATTCTCCTGTTGATTTTTTCCACCTCTGATGAGTACTGTTCTTTGGCATCACCCTCACTGGGGTACACACCCATGCAGAATATTCAAGTATAAGCAAATTTTATGGGTTATTCCCCACACATAACTCTAACCTTCTTTGGTTTCAGGGTGCATATACAAACCTGCCTAGCAAGGAATTTAGATATTTGGTTTCTTTTCCAAATTTCTTCTGTCAATGGAGCGGCCTGATGTGAGATGGAGTCTTTTGCCATTCATGTTGTTTTCCTGAATGGTGAACTGTGCTGAAATCAGCCGAATACTCATTGCAGGTCAACACAGCACTTCAGGAATTGAGCATATTTACTATATACAAAAAACTAGCAGGTTTTTAAAGTATTTCCTCTAAATAATTTTAGTCATTAAAATTAAGGTATTTAGTGTTTTATTTTATGCTATCTCAGATACTTTCCTCTTCTTCTTTCCCACAAAATATAATGTTATCAGGATAGGTGGAGACACAACAAGACAGAAAACAATACGTCTAATTCAGCTTTTCAGCTGCACTGCATTGTTGGGAATACAAGAATTCTTCATACAGATTACAGATCTTGTTCCAGGAAATTATAACTCGTGATAATCTCATCGTTTTAGAGCAGATCGAGAAAGTGGAGAACTTTCTCATATGACACCATTTTGCTCATTTCTGCAGTGTTTTAAATTTCATTTGTTTTATGAGTACTGTATATATTCTCTTTCTGATACTGTGCAGAATTCAGGGAGGATAATGCAGTGGTAGGGCTGGCAGGCATTTCACAGGAAACCAGAAAAAACTTATGCTTTTGCTGCACTCATCTTCTAACTGGAGTTAACATTCTGTTCTTATTGATTTCTTACTTCATGTCCCACTGCAATAAATTTGAATCCTAAATCAAACTTCCACAAAAACAAAAGCACTGATTTCCTGCTACATTTCTATTTCTGTAGTCATTTATAGCTGAGCTATTACATATTTAGCATCCCTGATCAGATATGCTAATGTGTTACACCTTATTCATACTCTCTTTGCAAAGAAGTGAAGATGAATTGAACAGAGTATATAGGGCAATAGAAAGAGAGATACAAAGGAAAGTAGAAACAGAAAAAAATTGGGCACTGGGGGCAGGTTCTGGCACAATGCTCATTTATCTCTATCATCTGTAATGACATAAATGAGTGCATCTAGCTGGGGGGCAAAAAATGCTGAAATTGCTAAAAATAATATAGCTTATATTTTCCAGATAGGTTCTATAATAAAAGAGATACTTGTGTTTCTGAACATATTGCCAATATTTCTATGTCTGACTTTATCTCTTAGAGGGCAGAATGGGCAGTTATGAGACTTTGGTAAGAAAATAAAGGATATGGTCACCTGACATCAGTTTGTCATTTTCTCCTTCAAATTGAATATATATCATAAAAACAAAAGAGAAGCATGTGTCATAACAATGATTTTTATGTTTTATGAATGTTATGTTTTATATCATAATAATGACTTTTATGGCAAAATTTAACCAATTAATATGAAAAAAGTTTCTTCAAAGTGCCTCTGTTAAATCGGCCCACAACTAAGTATCAGAGAAGGGGCAACACCCGGTCTGACTACAGCCCTAACAGATGACAGCACAATTTTAATTCCAGTGAATTTCTTCTTTTTTTAATTTAGTTTAGATTTTTGTTTAAGAAACAAGATAATTGTCTGGTTTTAGCAGAAATATTAAAAGTTCAGGCATGCATTTGAGTTGTGCATTTAAAACAGTTTCTTCTGATCATCTATTCAGATAATAAACAATTTTCCTCTTCTATTCTCTGTAAGGCAAATAATTCTTAGAGTTAAGTATTTTTTGCCATTGATGTTCTCTATTTTTATCTTTTAATCAAAAGATTTGGTGTGGGAGGTTCATCCCCTATTGTGGCTGCCGCCAATCATGAAGACTCCACCTCAGAGGCGGAGGACTCCTCCTTCGAGGGGACGTCCGAGGGCGGCACCTCAGTCTAGGACCTGCCCCACCTTCTGGAAAGTTCTTCTGTGTTCGGTACCCCATTGGTTGAAGTTCGTTGTACCCTCCCCCCAGTTAATTTTATTGGATCCCGGAACCCTGTACCCTCCCCTTTGTCCCTCTCCCATTGGTTGTTACCCTTCCCTCCGCCCAGTTCCCGCCCCCCTTAAAACCCCCTGCACACTCTCAGATCCTCGGAGTTCTCCCCCCGACCTCTCCCGCCTGGAACCCTCGTCCCTCGACTTCAATAAAGGAGAGCCTGGGGAGACCCCCTCTCGCAGCCCTTCGCCTCCTAGCCTCTCTTTGCCACCGCGTCCTGCAGGTATCTCTCCTGGGGCCGCTCCACCTCAGTGCGAGAGATCCGCACCTGCCCTCAGAGAAGGTCTTTTGTGGCCGTCACCTCTCGGGCTTCTGGAGCGTGTGCCTGTGGCAGAGGACAAACCTGTGTGGGCCAGGGAGGTGCCGACTACAATTTTATTTTCCTGTATGCCACAAAAGTAAAGGTAGGGAAAACACAGTAACTTGTACATTCCTAATCACTTGTGTTTCAGAGATTACTTCAGTAACTGAGCATCAGGATACAGATGGGCTGATGTTTGTTCACTTCCTAAAGGTATCTGGTTTATCTGTGATTACTGGGTATTTAAGCCCTAGATTTGGATAATTATTTTTTCCTTATAAAAACCCCAAACACAAAGTCATCACACCTCAAAGCAGCACTGCTATAGGAAGACTAAAATATTCAAATATTAGGAAAGGTGTGCAACCAAACAAATCTTTCTCTGCAATTCCTAATAGAAGGTGAAAATTATTGGGACCCTGGTCTGTAGATGGGTCATTTGAGCTATAATGAGCAAGGGTGAAATACAACCCAATTTCCACTATCAAAGAACAAGACTTCCTCTGATTTGTAACAGCATTAAGCATACACTCTACACTTTGCAAGTTGGAGACCTCATGGCTTCTGTTTTACCTCTCAAAATAGAAGCATGACTGATTGTTATTCAAAAGGAGAACCATTTGGGTGAGACAAAAACCTAATACATTTCACACTACAAAGAACATATTTGCTTCTTCTCTTAGCCTGTACTACATCAAAATTTTCAAGATAAATTATCAAACAGGTCAGGTGGTTCATAAGTATAATAGAAGGCAGAGGCAAAGTTGCTTGGGCAGTGAAACTGTAGAAACAATTGCAGTTTTCAAAACAGGATACATACAGCAATTTATTTAAAGACAGATTCTAGACCCAAATACTTCATAACCTCAGTGAACTTTCCCAGCAAAAAATCCCACCTTTCTCTTGCTAATAACCTCTTTGCGATATTTCTAAATTGACTTTAAAATGGGCTCTTGGGTAGATATTTTTCCACTGTAAGGTTGGAAGAAAAATTGGTTATCTATGGCAACAGTATGGATTTAGAAATTGTTAAATCTCCAGAATCAATTCACCAGTGCAATAAATATGCCCTACATTTTTGTCTTAGAACTATGTGAATTCACATCTAGCTGAATTTATAATCCTCAGCTTGTCTCCACATAACTGTTATACTACTGAAAATGTGTAAGAGTGCTTTTGTTATGCTATGCAGTGTCATTTATATATGTGCTCAGGAAGAACTGTACAGTCCAGAAGTAAAACTTCCTGCACAGTAACTGCACAAAGCTCTTACACATTTACTCTTGCTTTCTAAAATACCACTCTCATTTGAGCAGGGACTGTGTCAGGATGAACAATGACCAGAGGATACTGATATTCTTAGGGAAAATTAGTAAGACATCTAAGCTAAATATTTTAATTGCTTCTCACCATCAATCGTAACAATTATGAAAAGAAAAAGACCCATGGGTGTCATGGAGAACGTCTATTCTTCTCCAAACTACTCTCTAAACAACTGCAATAGTCCAGGATGTTTTCAAAGGAATTGCTTTCAGCCTAGAATGTATATAGATGTCTAATTTCAAATTTAAAGATGTAGATCTCAAGTTCTTTCTAAACTTTAGACATCCTGGTATTCCAAAAAGCAGTGATTAATTAGGCTTCATCTTGCTGAACCAAAGTAACAATAATTTAATTTGAAAAAATGGGTTATTTTTGTCAAGCATTATGCTTGCTTCTGTTTTGTGTGGTTTACAGTCTGTAGGTATCTGGTAACCAAGAATCAGCTATGTGGGCTGTATCATCCATGCCAGAAAAGAATTCAGGACAGGAATACATTGTCAAAGTTTTTTTAAGGAGATTACTCATAGGGATTATGCAGGCTTTCAAAAGGCATCTTTTCACAAGAATAGTAAGCACAATAAAGAGATACCAAACTCTGAAGGCTTGGTGTTCTCCTCCTATAAATCACACTGAACTCTTCTGCAAGTGTCGATAGATTTAGCTAGCCACAAATCCAAACATTTCTCACATTTAAGAAAAGATAATTATCCTCATGACACAAGTTAATGTCTGCTAGACAATAATCTTTTTCTTTACTGAAAAGCACTATTGCTATCAAAATACAACTATAACTTTTTTGAAGTTGTAAAGAAAGCAGGAACCCAGTAAAACAGAAATCCTCTTATCAATTCTCTCCTTTTTTTGCTTTTGCAAGAAATAAAAGTGAGAACAAGACACTGCAGATCTACCAGTTTCTATCAAACCTGCTTATTATTCAAATTATAACAGGGTTTTGTCTAGCTGGAATTGTTCATATAGAGAGGAAAATTGTGTCAGTTATTCCAGGATGATTAAAAACATAAAAGATTTCTGGTCTAAGCATTTCAAGCTAAGGAAAAAAAAAAGGCTACAATCTGCAAAACTGAAACAATTTTGCCTTATAATATTTTCAGCACAAATACCACGTAACTTATACACTTGAGTGCAACGGTACTGGTCCAAGTGTCCAAGATTAGGCTTGGGTTTATGCTCTCCCGGCTTGCTGTTAATTCATGCATAATGGCTATTTTTCCCATCAACAACTCCCACTGTTTAGGGCTTTGTCTCAGAGTTGCTGACAGACCAGGAGCTGTGACTGCTGATTACTATGTAGAATGCAACCTTCTCAGCATGCTTTTTTTTGTGAAAGCAGCGGGGGCAGGAAGGGAAACCCCACGTGGGAAAGGACAGAAGCACCATACAGGATTCAGGTACACTTGCTTCTAACCACAGTCTCTCAACCACTCTGAATTAGTACATGCTGTGCTCTTCAAAGCAAACACGTTGCCTGAGAGAGTTACGTATGCAATAGCCAAGCATATATATGTATATTATACATGTATATAGTGTATATTATACATGTATTTACTATCAATCAGCTACTTAAAGCACTGAAAATTTAAAAAATAGCAGTGGCATGAAGATAGAATATCTAAATACAACACAAATTGTCTTTATCCCTGAAGCATACTGTAGGCAGACTAGCTAGTAGTGCACCAGTTTGTCAAACTTTCCAAAGGTTTTTTTCTTTTTTTCTTTCTATCGAATGCAAGACAAAGAGAATTTGTGTTAGAAGCAAAAGAAAGCAGGGCAACAGAAATCAATAAGTTCTGAAGAGTTGAGGGGAATAAATATTTGTTTATATGTGGGAAAGTAAAGTTGCTTCAATAAAAATTGTTTAAATTGTTTTTAAGGCAAAAGCAATGAAAAAAAAATTAATATGCCTTTCAGTTAAAACAATCCCTTTGTGAATTCTTTTTCAGCCAAATGGCAATAACAACAAAATAAATACGATTTTATTCCCCTGAAGCATTATTTTAGAGCAGTTGCCTCCAGTCAGTCACAGAGCCTGATCCTACCCTCACTGCTCTGAAACTGCTCTCACTCCTGCTGTAATAAGCATCATAATTATTTCATCCTTCCCGAGATGTTTGGTTGGATGGGGTTTTTTTGTGGCACATTTGTGTGTGGGTCCAAAACTTTCAGCCAAGGGGACTCAAACATCTACAATTAGAATCAGAAGTTTTCAAGAAGAAAAAGCAAAATATTAGACTAATATTTAACAAAAAGACAAGGAGTAGCTCAATTACAATATTGCCAGAAAAAGCCTCCTTTCCAATAATTACCAGGACCAAATGTTCATCATTTCATCTCAAGGGAAAATGAAAGGAGCCAGATGTGGCAATTTACTGGAAAAAAAGAAGAAAGCATTAGCCCATAGATTTATACATTCTCATTCACCCCTTTTGATAATTTTATCAATATATTTAAAATACTTCCAACTAGAGTTGCAGACATCCATCAAATTCCAGCCATAGACAACTCCACTTTTCCTTGAATGGGACTATACATAGTACTCCTTCACCATAACGAATGGATGTCTTGGATAGATGTTACATCCTTCAGCCCTTTACAAAACAGACTTCCTTAAAGCCCCAGAAATCTGGTGTACTGAACAAAGAGCTTGACCTGAAAGACCGAGTGCCAAGTGGATGCTGCTAACAGTAGGAAATGTTTTATTATACTTGAAGGCTTCTGGAATGCCATATTGTGAAAACTGTCCTGGGCACCCAAAATCACACACGAACATGGTGAGAAACAACTCAATCCTCTGCGATTCTGAATGCCATGTTGTCATACCACATTTATTATTTGCCATAATAAATAGGAGAAGAGAGTGCTGAAATTCGTCATCAAAAATCAGAAAGGATTTCACATTAGCATTGTTATTTTTCTCCTTGATTTTCCTCTTTTAAGCAGAAAGTCTATGATTCATTTGAAATAGCTTATCTCTAAGATGGAGTGATATTGCGCTATACAGTAATTTGTAAAATCTAATTAATTTTTGTACCCAGAACTATAATTTGTCACTGAATGGAAAGAGAAAGCTGAACTTCAAGTCAGCTCATTCAAATCAAGAGTCACCTGCTGACTTTTTAATCAATACAAGACAGAAATGCTTTTATACCTTATAGTCTGAGCCTGTAACCATATAAACAGGTACAAATAAATTGCTGCCAAATCTCTTAAAATTTTGAAAAAATTTTATATAAATTTTCATTTTTAATACTCATAAACTTGTAGATTTAATAAGGTTACTGGCTTGATACAGCGGACTTGATGGCCTCTGTACTGAGATCAGCTTTAAACAGTGATATTTATTTAGGATTTGAATTTCTGCAACTAAAGCTGAGACACAAATGTCTAAGTCATCTAGCCTTAGCCTTGAATCTGACATCTAAATTATAGTTATTGTAGAGAGACGATTTCTCAGGAGAAAAAGAAATCTGTTAGGATTTTTCATATCTCACTAAGCTGATGGTGCCATCGTCACCATACCCAATTAACACATGAAGTAAAATTTGCGTAGAAATCTTCATCAGATATTATTCTGGCCTGCTCTAGACTCTGAAAGCTCCTTGAAAGAGAAGTAAAAGGTTAAAAGACACTAACAGAATTGGATTCCACTTCTTTAATTATAAAATTCATGAATTTAAAAACAAGTTGGTATCTTTAAGACAGAATTGAAAATGTCACAGAAGGTAAAGGGGAGACTTGAGTTCTAAACCCCAGATGCCTACCATTGCAAGTAGTCATTCTGGCTACCTCAGAAAAGTCACAGAATGTTATAGGAATCACTGGCCATAAAAATGCTTTCCAAGACCCAAGTTCACTAACTTTAAACTCCTGTAAAAATGTCAAAAAACTGCAGCCATTGTGTAACATAGGAAAATAGTGCTTGGATTCAAAGGTATGTTCCACCACCATCCAATGTCCTAGGTATCTGCAAAAGCAAGGAATATTTTAAATAAGATTCCTAGTATAAAGCATGTTCTACACTAGAGATGAAGAATAATCCCAGATCTTCCTTCTATCTTCACTTTCATTTTAACACCTTTTGTTAATGTTTGGTGTAGTCATGACCAAACAAACAGGGCACGTAAACACCAGAAAGCTGAGAAAATATAGTGTGCATGGCACAGTAAGTTTCCTCTATCTATTTTCTGCCCTCAGCTGTAGCCTCCTGTGTTTCCCAAGGACGGAAAGCACAACCAACAAAGCTGAAGAGCAGAGTGACTTCCAGGGTCAGAAGGACCTTGCTGGTTCACAGAGACTCAGAAGTTCTGAAAAATGAAAATCTTACAAGCACAAAAATACAATGAATTAATCTTCTTTCAGATCCTCTTGGAGATATCAACACATTAGATGCCTGTAATTTCACTTCAGAAATTTGATTTACCAAACGAAATATGTATATCTAGCTACATCTTTAATTACATGCTCTTTTCCATAAGTTTATGTACTAAACAAAAAGTAAGAGGAAAAGGAGAAATTGTCCCTTGCCATTACTAGCTTCTCGAAATGTTGCTCTTTAGAAATTTAGGAGTCATATTCAACCTTTCAATCAAAGTTAATTCTCAACTAATTTTTAAATATTTGATCTTATACAACATTAAGTTTCATTTCAATAATTTTATTGTTTCCCTCTATTTGCCTCAAATATGAAGAATTGCCACATAATCTATTTACCTTAATGTGGTCAAACCAACCTCTTTTAATACTTCTTCATAATACAGTTGTTTCAGTGCTCTGATCATTTTACTAACCTCTTCTAGAATGTGTTCCAGTTTACTGGTACATCAGAACACAGTAAAGCTTTACCAATGTCTTGTAGAATGATCATTCCCACCTCTGACCCTAAAAGTATTTCACCTACTCCATCCTTGAATTCCACGAGATTTTTTCAAAGCTGTTTCATATAGATAGTTCACAGTTGTTATACAGTCAGTCAAAACAGATAGGTTTCTTTCCCCTCCTTTGTTTCTAGCTATTTAATTGTTACTTCAGACTAGAAGTGCTTGGACTATGAAAATATTTTCACTTTATGCCACCAGTTTTCTGGCCCTTCAGTTGGAAAAGACAGTTGACCCTTCTTGCACAACATTTTGGTCATGACACTGTCAAGGACTCCCTAATCAAAAAACCACACAGACTTGTATTTGTTCATATTCTGATGTTACTAATGCATGAACAATCTCAGAACCAGCTTCTGAGGGATGTTATTCCTGTTAATATGCCTTTGGTGTAACCCACGATAGCCTTCTTAGACAGTTTCTCATACAATTCCTAGTCCTTTTGTCAATCGCTTTACTTTCCACCATAGACAATAATATCATATGGAAAAATGCAGCAACAGATATTTACTTAAAATGATACAGATGAAGCTCACTGAATTAATTCCATCTAAGAAATAAGTCATTTTAGCAGAAAAGATGTAAGATTAATGAAATTCCATTCACTTTTGATAATCAATTATTTAAATTTATTTTACTTTACCATTTCCCAATTACCTCCATCCTTGCTGGTTTGTTCCAAAAATATGTTCTCAGTATTGAGGTCAACTTAATAGATCTATTTTCGCTTATATTACTTTTTTTTACCGTTTCAGTACCATTTTTTTCTATTTTCCAGTCATTAGGTACTATGGTCCTAAAATATAAATAAATTTAAATTTTTATATACTACAATACTTTGTACATTTAAAAGAGAGTAAGAGACAGAGTGCTAAGTACTTTCTAAGCTTGTATTTTGCTAACTTCTAAAAGGCACATTTACAGAAGAGGGGCCGCTTTGAAATCTATATCTATATGCAAAGAGCTTTGCATAAGATCTATCTTGCATTCTATTGCTTGAAACATAACAACTCAAGCTAAATTTAGTTATGATTAAGTCAACATCATCACTGTAATAATCCTGGAAGGATATAAGACTGAGGTATCACTGGTGGAAATCTTGCAATGGGCTGTAATCACTTCCTTTTAGGTCGTATCTTTTTGTGCTGTACTAAAAATATTTTTCTAAAGGCATTTTTCTTACTGACTAAAGTACCAGAATTAGAAAAGACTTCCATAAAAATCCCTTGCATTTTCAAAAAGACAGTGTAAGTTCTTTTCACACCAAGCAAAATTTGTACTTAAGAAAGATGGGTGTTTACATTTTTAAAGAAAAGACAATAGATACAATAAAAAATAATTTTGTTTGGGTTTGTTGGTTTTGTTTGGTTTGGTTTTAATTATAGACTGTGTTATTTCTTGATTAGCCAAAGACAATATAGGGGTTTGAGGAAAAATTATACCCAAGTAAAAGCAATTGAAGGAAATTTGTAACAAAAACTTTTTTTTATTTTTGGCACAGAAAAACCCTGAGAAGATCAATAAATATTGCAGGAGGGTTTTGCTTCATTATAAGCTTGATCCTTCCAATACAAAGAAATCATTTATTTCATCATTGTTTTTGTTCTGGCAGGTACATTAAAATTAACCTTCTACTCCCCATGTCTGTTGTAGCAAAACAGAATCTTTCAAGGAGAGAGACACAGTACTTTATTCTTCTTTATTATTACTTATTACCCACAGCAAACACTGGAAGACACAAAATGCGATGCCCTGGCTAATTGTCCCTTAGTGGAACACATAGCTAACTATATCAACTAAAATACTAACTACATAATAAATGACCACTTATATTTCATTAAAAAAATTGTCAGTTTCCATGTCTGAGAACAGGCAACGAAAAAATCACACATATTGAGTATAAAAGGAGGCTGCAGTGTTTTGCTGAATGTGATGCCAACCAATAGCATGCCATAGGCAAAAATGTCTGTATGGCTTTATTTCCATCTGGGAGTAATGGCACAGCACAAAGCCCTAATCCACATGACTAAATTACCTATTTCCAGGCAGCTTTTTATATCACAGCTGTCTCCTGATCTGCGGGTCCTGTCTTACAGTGGACACATGATGTGACTATTTTAAATATGATTCAAAATCATGATAAAACCTTGAATTTACATCTCTTCCACTCTACAAAATAAAACTCCCTAATTTTTGTGAGAAAAACACCAGGTTTTCAGTCCATTGTTTCCAAAAAGTTTAGGAGTGTTTTGTTGGGGTATTTTGTTTGTTTGTTTGGAGGTTTTTAAATCTGAAATCTATTCCTGGTACATACCTATAGAAGGCATAATAGTCAGTATCCTCTTTTATACTGTAGAGGTTTCCAAAGTTGCTTCATTGCCATCAGGAATGAAATGCAATACAGACACAAGTATTACATCACATACTGCAAATTCTGGTCTATATATGAATATCTATGTTGTTTGAAAATAAATCACTATCACCTTGGAACCCAGGTTTACTGCATGCCTACTATGAACTCTAGTTGCTTTAGGAATTTGAAATTAGCATTTTTTTGAGGGATCCAAAAGTACATTTAATCAATACTGTTTAACATCCTTCCTGACAAAGAGGGAGACATTGTCTGTCTCTCAACATGAATCTTTCCCCTCTCTCACTCTTCAGCACAAGAGATGATTTCACAACCTGCAGCTACCTTGCTCAGGTGTCACAGACAATTTCATTTGCATGATGCCCCTATCCATTTTCATTTGTGTTTACCTCTGAAAAAGACAAAAAGGACTGTTGCCAAAGTCCTATCACAGCACAGGCAGTGCCGGCTGCATCCTGGTTTTTACACAGTGACATATCAACTCATGGACCTGTTAATCATAGCTTTTAATTCAGAGGAATGTAGAAACTAATAACAATGCAGAACACTAACAGGAACCACTGTTCTCCCTTTTTAGCACAGATATCTTGCAAGGACATCACATTGTCTTAACTGTACTCTCATGAGAGAAGGTGATCATTCAAAGGGTCAAAACTATGAGGATATAAAATGTTTTTAACCCCAGTTATAACACAGAATTCCACACTAATTTAATCTAGATACTGTTGCAGTTTGTTGCTATTGCGTTGGTATAGCACGCTGCAACCTTCCCAGAGAGCGCAGTGGGGCTGTGACAGGGAGAGCGGCCAGCCGCCTCCCGCAGCCTTTAGGCGGCCCCGCGTCCTCACTCTGGCGAGCTGTCAGCTCTGCAACACAGCGGTGGTAAAGGAGGCAGAGAAGAGGCTTCCACACGGGGGACATGGGAGTTTTAATCTCACACAGTTCCTCACCAGTTCCCCATGCAGAGAGGAAACCACGTGGCCGCAGCTTACTTTTCTATGGGGACGGGGAGGGGGGCAGAGAGAATGGGCTCCGGGCATGGGGGCAGTACATGGGCGGAGTTGGGGTACCGGAACCAACAGGAAAAACCCGAGGGAGTGGCCAGGACTAGGGGTGGGGAAGGTAGGACATTATGGGGAGAACAGACATTTAGTAAGGAAAGTGGGGAAGTATATCACAGGATACTTACTGAAATTCTACACTAATTTTCTAAATTGCTTGCCAGCTTGGATAATCTCTTGCCTTCAGAAACATTTTCAATAGATATAATTTCAACAATGTAGTTTATCTTGTTGGAGGACATTCAAGAATTCTTTTTTCAAGCCACAGGGATTGATGTTTATCAAACTGTAATCATAATATTTGATATGGTATAGCATAAAATCAATAAAGTAATATAAAATAAGATAAATGAGTTATCTTTTTGGAAATCTTTTGGTTAAATGTATGACAAGCTTTGTGCAAAAAGTGACTAGCTGATGAAAATCTCTCTTGAGCATGAGCAAACTGGGTTATCAAGTAGCCATATGTCTTTAAAAATCTCCTTTTCTCAAGCCTTCTTCAGTTACACCCTCATTTGTCAAGTGCCAGCGAAAAATGTTTGTGATACATAGCAAAGCCTTGCTTGCAGACTGCCATTTTCTTCTTAAAAACTAAAGCTTGCTAAGCTTCACTAAACCTGTCTAGTAAAATCCCTTACAGCAAAAACAAAGCATGAAGAATTTCTTAAAATTAATTATTTCAGTGATTTAAAATAATATTAAAGTCAAGCTGAAAAATTGTCAGCCACTCTAAGGTCCCAGGGCAAATCCTCATGCTTAGGCAGTAAGAAACTGGGACCGCAGAACATAATCATAGGCCTGAGGCCTACAGGTCTGGGGTTGTTAAGGGTGTGGGTTTCAACTTCTATTAATGCCCAGAAGCAACCTATCCTCTAGTCACCTTGCGATGGACTGAGACTGTTTCCTCTTGCTTTTCTGAGTCTTTCTGTATGTATATTAGAAAAACTGGTACGTCTCAACAGCAAGAAATATAGTAGTTTTTGTATGGGCAAAATTTAATTTTGTATGTTGGAGTTAATAGAAAAGCTTTGACTTAACGGTTCTCCTGAATCTGGGCATTACCATACACCCTGGGAATTCAGATTGATTTGTTTTTCTTCACTGATATTTTTAAGGTATAAAAGCACTGAAAAACATAGTGTTTGCAGTACATAATGCTAATATGCTTTCTTTAAATTTTCTACTGCCAGCAAATGTTTCATCAAAATAAGACCACATCCATATGCTAGCTGGGAAAGAAGAAGGTAGAATTAGAAAATGATTAATACTGTTATTAACCAAATCCTTTAACTCCCTCACAAGGAACATTTTTAATTCCCCATACGTTTATTGACATGAAATTTCTCTGGTCTTTCCCAGCTTGCTTTTCATAGTGATTTTAATGGCACACCAAGGCCTGTAAAGCAAAGGCAGCCTACTGGAGAAATGGCCTTAAAGCTGTTATAACTTCATCACACATCAATGGCACGCTATTTTTAATTTTAAACTTCATGGCTCCTTGTGCCTCCTGGATAACTGTATCTCCAAGACTACAGTTACCTCTTCATCTCACAAACAATCAGAATAACAGCTGATCTTAGCTCTGCATGTGCTGTTTTATTTTAAACATAGTTTAAAATCCATAAAATAAGTCAGGTTAACAGCACTAGAAATAGAAGCATTTTGATTGTTCTGAAACAACAATATCATAGAGGGTGATGACAAAGTCTTACTTACGGGGTCATAGAATCAAAAAATCATAGAATATCCTGAGCTGGAAGGGACCCACAAGGATCATCAAAGTCCAGCTCCTGACCCTGCACAGGAACACCCCCAAGAGTCACGCCATGTGCCCGAGAGCATTGTCCAAACGCTTCTTGAACTCTGTCAAGTTTGGTGCTATGACTATTTCTCTAGGGATGCTGTTCCAGTGCCCAGCCCCACTCTGGGCAAAGAACTTTTTCCTGATATCTAAGGTACATTTCCCCTGACTCAGCTTCATGACATTCCCTGGGTCCTGTCACCAGCCACCAGAGCAAAATCAGTTCCTGTCCCCTCTCTTTCCCTCATGAGGAAGTTGTAACTGCAATGAGGTCTCCCTTCAGTCTCCTTTCCTCCAGGCGGAACAGACCAAGTGATCTCAGGCACTCTTCATACAGCTTCCCCTACTTCACCTTCTTTGGACACTCTCTTATATTTTTATATCTTTCTTATATTTTGGCACCCAAAACTTCACAGACTACTCGAGGTGAGGCCACACCAGTGCAGAGTAGAGCAGGACAATCACATCCTTTGATCAGCTTTCGTCTCTATGTTCTGCCTGGACCACAGAATTGAACAAGTTTTACAAGAGCTGAAAAGTTTGTAAATCTCATTCTTTGTCATGGTGAAGAATTATGTTCAATGCCTTTCATAAATTATCTAAGAACTAGTGAAATATTTTACTGCTCCTCCTTCTGAAACATTGTTCCACAATCTCAGTGCTATGAAGGCTACAGTATTTCCAGCATGAATCTATCTCACTCCAGTGCTCAGGGGCTCTTTTACCAGTATAACATATTCATTTAAGTAATTTTTTCTCACTTTGCAGTTTAGCACAGAAAGCTATTCAGAGACAGTGGTCATAGCCTTTCTCAGCCTTTCTTTTGCTTTGCTGAATAAACTAAACACTTCAAGCCAGCTGTTAAAAAAGAGGTTTTCCAGTTCTCTTAATATCCAGTTCCAATTTAAGATGGAGACTGAGCACTGTTACTTTTATATTGCTGTTAGAAAAGCACCATTAAATCATGTTTGGGAGTGAGAGGCATGTCTGGAATGAGTTGAGCCTCAAGTTTCTATGTCTCTGTCCACTTTTTCAAACACAAAATCATCCTTATTCTCTGGCATTAGTATTAAGACTATCTAAGGGGTGTTCCTAATCAGTCCCATGTCTGTTCAGGCTTTGGCACTTTCACTGCTGTTTAAAAGTTTACCTTCATGCTAATAGTATCTTGAAAATATTATTTGCCAAGAGCTGTCTTGAGCTTGTCATCCTAACCATCTGCAAGACAATACACCTCTACTGACCTCCAGCCTTCCTAAAAGGGTTTTGTTTTGGCCAGTACTCTATTGGTCACACCTATCTTAGTGCTTTCCTAAAGACCATGTATACATGGTAATCAGCATGCCAGCAAGGATAAAATCACCAAAGGCACAAATAAAAATTTCTGAGCTTGGTAGGGCTTGCTCGGAAAACAAACATGGGCCCCTATGAAGGACCAAGTCATGGATCATTTTCTTAAAGATTAGAGAAACAATCTGAAATGCAATTATTTAGCTATACTCATAGATACAACTACCTACACATACATAAATAAACTTTTGCATCTCAAAAATGGCAGGTAAATCTGAATTAGGCATGAATTTCCTGACATGGTTGTCACTAGCATAATCTTCTCGCTGCTTTATTGCACAGTTCAGAGAGGGACATTAAAAAAACCCAACAAAATGGTAACAACAGAAACCATGAAGACCATTTCCCTCTAGCAATTATAGCATGAACAATGTTTCAAGTTCAGTTTAGACCATATTTGGTCATGAGTATATCTGAAAGTGATTTCAACCATTATTATTATCAGTCACTGTGCAGTGACAAGACCAATGTGTCAACACCATGGATGGGAGAGCAGGACATTTTTTTTTCCCAAGAGACATACATCAATGTCTACGAGAGAGCAGAAAAGAGAGAGTGAAATATTTCTCAGACTGATTTTATTTGATCTATTTCAGACTTTGATATACAGAAGAAATGAGTCAGTGTTTGGCTTCATGGAACTATCACAAGAAAAACCTTTCACTCTTATCTCAGATAATGTTCAAATTGCAGCTGGACAGCAATGGAATGGAAAATCAACACATGAAAAAGAATGGTTTGGGAGTGAGATATGAAGGGGAAAACTGTTAAAAATGCAGGACGTAATTATGCCTTGTTTCTCTCTGCATCAACTTATTGTCCATTACAGTCAAATCTGGGTAAAGTTCACTGCTCAGGTTAGAACTTAATTATTCAAAAGAGCCCTCCTGTATTCAGATCTAGCAAGAGTAAGAATGGGAGTATTCTGAGGGATCGTGAACATCCAGACCAGGATGCAAATGTAATATAATTTTATATATTTAATATATGTAATATATTTGTCCGTTGTATAAAAGTGCATTAGAAATCAAATTAACATCTTATTAGCAGTGCAAAATGGTCTTGTGCTGTCTTGCCTTGGCATTCAGGTATTAACACTTTGCTGGAATGACCACAATAGGAGATGCTTTTTATATGAGAGTTGGGGTTGTTCAGCCAGGAGAAGAGAAGTCTCCAGGGAGGCTTTTGTAACAGCCTTCCAGTATCTGAAGGGAGCCTACAAGAGAGATGGAAAGAAACTTTTTACAAGGGCATATAGAGACAGCACAAAGGAACATGGCTTCTAACTGAAAAAGAGCAGATTTAGATTAGATATTAGGAAGATGTTTTTTACTGTGAGGGTGGTAAGGCACAGGAATAGGTTTCCCAGAGAAGTGGTGGATTCTTCATCTCTGGAAGTGTTTAAGGCCAGGTTGGATGAGGCTCTGAGCAACCTGGTCTAGTGGAAGATGTTCCTACCAATGCATTGTCACTAGAGGACTTTCATGTCCTGTTCAACCCAAGCCATTCTACATTTTATGATTCTGGTCTGTGGGATTACAAAACGGCTGACATGAGAGCACTGCTCTTTGTACACACACGCACAGGGATCTGACAAGAATAGCAATACGTCGTTCTGACATCTCATACTGTGAATAAGAGAATGGCCACTTCTCCTTCTTCATCTCTGTGAGGGGAATGGGAACATTTTACAAAATCTTCTGGCAGCAAGGAAATCTGGAAGGCATTATGTCCCTCTGTTCTGTCCCCCAAATGCTAGCAAGCAGTTACAAAAACAGATAGCCTCTCCTTATTTTGAAACATCTCACAGGGGAGAAGGTTGGTTGAAGATAGTGATCACAGTTACTATTTTGTTTTATTCTTTCAGCCGCCTGAGGCTTTCTGTCAAAAAACCAAAAAAAAGTCTATCCCAGAATACAGTTGTTTTCCCAAAGTAAACAACTTCCTAATGTTCTAGCTACATGTACTTAGGATTTTCCATCACAGACCAATTTCCAGTGTTCATTATGATTATGTCAGGATACATGGCACATGATTAGTAGGCTTAATTTTTTCCATATTAACAAATTAGCATCTAGGAAGTCTCCATTAGACTTTTGTAGTATTTTCTGGATGTATGAATAATTTTTCAGCTGTGAAAAAATTGCTTCTGGGTTTCAAATTCACAGTCTCATCTCTTCTTCAAGCTAGGTTTTCACACTGTTGCAATGCAAAATGTAAACTTTTTATACATGAAAAGCAATCTATCAGAAATGAATATAAGGAACATAACTTCCAAGGGAAATTTTGTATTTCCACTCAAAAGATAAGTAGTCTCCACTACATTGTTAAAGATCTTTGAATGAAATGTATTTTGAGCTTGTTTGCCACTTTCCTGGGCTACAGTAATCAAGTTTGGTTGCCCTTAAATCTCATTGATTTAATTCATAATTAAATTCCAAAGAAATTTACTGAAAAAAACTTAAGAATTTTAGGAAGCAAAAAGATAAATTATTCCAAAATGTAAGTTTTTTGCTATTCTTTTGAAAGCAGTCAATAAAAATATGTACCTTCTGTATTATAAGTACTCTGGTATTATCTGAGTAGAGTATTTATGATGATGTATTCCCTCAGGTATTAATTGCATGACTGTTTGTTTTATAGAAAGTGTTTAAATGTAAATTAGAAATATTAGCTTGCTCTATTTCAATTTTTTTACTGGTAAAATGCAATCTATACAGTGAATACAATTATGATGTTAATCACTGCTACACTTCCTCTTTTCCACACAACTCTTCCTTGTTTCATATTTCTGAGGATCATTTTTTATGGCACTGCTCCTTGCTTTTGTATATCAATGATATGGAGTTAATCTGTTTCACATTGTATGAATTCTATTTGTATCTGTCACTTTTTGTTGTATGAAAAGGCTAAAAATTCATAAATATGTTAAAGAAAAAAAAAGAGAAATAGAAAGATTGATTTCCTTTTCCCGGGAGGTCTGTCAGGTCTACATTAAATCAGAAAATAGTTAAAGGAGTGCTGTCTCTCACCGGCATTTGATTTTCCACAAAGCACTTTCAAAAACAAAACAAGTAAGAGTTCTCTAAGCTATGTGCAGACCATTTTGTATTTAGCAAGCAGGAAGCACACTGTCATTTGTTTCTGTCATATTATTCCACTGGGTGACAAGAACAAATGCCGATGAAGCACTAAAGAAAATGCACTTAAGATATGTACCTCAGCTTGCATCAAGGGGCACTGGATTGTTTTTGTGAGCTGCAATAAAGTGGTGCCGGTGTACAACATAAACAAAAAAGGACTGCCAAAGTGATCTACAAATGGAAAAAGGCAAAGTTTGGCAGATCCTGTATTCCCAGGGAGCAGTGAGTAGTTATTATCAACTTGACTTCACTTTCTTAATATTTCCTTCCTCCTGACTGAGCAAGGCATTGAATTGACAAATAGATTCTTAAGGAAAAAGTTTGAGGATAATGAAAAAAAAAAAAAAAAAATCAATGCACAAATACAGAAGGACAAAAAACTTAAATATTTCTATTTTTATGTTTACAGACTAATCCTAAGTCCCCAGGATCAATGATACTATTGCATAGTAGGCCTTCATCCTCATTACAGGAATCAGTCCTCAGTCAGTTGAATAAGTTACCTACCATTTCCTTTTTGATAAGGGCTTTTCCTTGTAGATCTGAGTAGCCTTAAACTCTCTTTTGTTTTCTTGCTCATTCACTGCATAAAGGTGGCAAATACAATTTTCGGAAAGTTAAATTTACACATCTTATAGCCTGCAATCGTAACATTGATTTTCGTGACCACCCTCAAAGGACTGAAATAAAACTTTTGTTCTGCCAAATATAGACCTGACATGCATTCTTTTGCAAATTGGAATTTGTGAGATCAATTAAAATATGAGTAAGTATTGCAGACTGCAATTGGTTTGCATTCCGAGCAGGAAAGCCTGCGGGAATACACAAATGCTGCAATGGTTCTCTTGGGAAGTAAACTGTAACATTTAAAAATGTGTCATTTCCCACATGATTAACAGAAGCCATACTCCGAGAATACACATATACCCTGCCGCCCTGTCTCAGATTTAGAACTTTTGCTACACACAAACAGAAATCCTTCCCCAAAATTGCTCTGCCTAAGCAGTATTGTTAGTATTACTGATCTTACTTAATACATCTCCCTGAACAGAATACATTTCAAAGTTTCTCAGATGTGGCGGAGAGTAAAGCTGAGCAGAGATGCAGTAATGTTGGCAAGTCACTTCATAACCACTAAAGTAAATCACACCCCCAAAGTCTGATCATGACTGTACTGGTAGCACAGGTGGGATTTCCCTAGAGGTGTGGGGAGGAGGCAGGAGAGTATGGGAGTCGTCAGATGCTGCTTTGTACAGGGACAGAAAGGTGTGCAGAGCCTGATTCAATTGACTAAAATCTATAAAATATCTTTCTGTGTTCTCTTAATGGAAGATGGAGAGCTGCCTATCTTATGCTTTTAAAAAAGCCCAGTTTGCACATTCTCTTCAATGCCATAGGGCATACATTGTCAGAATGTGATAGATTTTGAAGTAGTTTTGGCTCTGTCACAGGAGGACGCAATTTGGCATAGGTAAAATATACTTTAAACTATATTCAAATCAGATTTCTTCTTTTTGTATCCACAAAGACATGGTTGTATAGCCACAAAGGATGTGGAAAGAAGTAGGTTATCAAACACCATTGCGTCAAGAAGGAAAATACTCATTTCCCTCTGTTTGCTCATGAGAACTTTTAAAAGCCTAAGATGTAGATCTTATTTTCATTAGATGGCCATAAAGTATGGTATTGTCACAAGAAATGTAAGAAAATATTTTCATGTCAGAGATGGCTATCCTCTGTTTCTTTTGTTGCAAAGAATTGCTAAGATACCTCAATAAATGAATCTTTGTTGTCACGAATTGTAATATCATAGTGCCAAAGAACATGGGAGATACTGCAAGTCCATAGTACTAGGCATGAAGGAGTCGTCTACTGACTTCTCCAAGCTCAGGACCTTACTGTCTCGAAATAAATGAGAAAGAAAGGTGACATGGAAATTCAGAGATGCAAAATGTCTCTGTCTTGGCTCAGCAGCAGGCTGATGAGGGAAGGAGTAATGCATAATGTATCAATTTGAACATGTCAATGAAACTTTTAAATTTGTGGAACCAATCTCGATATGAGGAAGCCATGCTCACTGATGTATCTGTCTGAAAAGATGCTGTGACTATTTTAACTCTCCTCCAGAGACTCAATGTTCACATTTTTTTTGTTTGCTAGATATGTTAGCAAGATGTATTTTAATGAATGTGTTTATTTTGCATTTTCTGTATTCACAACACTGGAAAATATTTTATTATAGAATTATGAATCAGTATTTTGCTTCATGCAATGGCTGACATTACTGTATATAACAAAACTCCTAAGGGTATGTGCTTGTGAGATCAAGCACTTCTAGCCTGACATGTATGGATCAGGCCTGTTTTTCTTCCACTTTTATTCCACTATTTATGTTTTGGTCTTTTCTTATATAAATCGCTCTTCAAAACTTACATACAAAAGAGATGTAAGTGTGAATAATCCTTCCTCTTCAGAATTCCACATGTCTTAAAGTGGAAATTACTTAAATTCTGATTATGGTGTGTAATTCTCCTCTGTGCTTCTAATGTCTCTGCCAAAAATCTTCCTTAACAACAGATTGAGGTGAAAGAATCACATTTTATTTCATCAGAAACAACGTTATTAACAGTACCAGTGTGGAACTTACACATAGTGAGGCAGTTTCCCAATGCATTTTCCTTCGAAGCAAGTATTTTGCATGCTCTACATCCCTTAGCCTGGTTTCCTGAATGAGAGGTTTTCTCATGAAGGATCCCTTACAGTTGGCAATTTGCAGAAAGCCTGTAAAAGTTCAAAAGGCCAAACTCTAATCTGAATGGTAGGAAGTTTACATGGTTTTGATGCACTGTGAGTACATTAAGCTAAAATGTCTAAGTAGAGTATTTTTCCCACCTCTTTTCATCTCTCTTAGAAAGGACCCTGAAAGCAAAATATTATGTTAAAAACATTATGTTCTCAAAAGAAAGCAATAAATCCTATATTTCAAGCTCAGTATCAGGAATGTAATTCTGAGATAGAATCTGCTAAGCAACTTCAAATTTGGAAAACATAAAATGTGTATTACACTCCTCTCTTTAAAAAACCCCATGAAACCACACGATATTTTTGTCACTCAGGCATTTAATTAGAATTTTAAAAATAGATTAATTGTAATTGAAAATGTAATAAACTATAGTTCAGGATTTTTTTCTAGGGAAATCCAAATTAACATAGTTAATGAAATTACTTTACTTTTTTGCTTTGTCAGTAAACTAAATCCCTTCCACAGCTTTCTATTTGGAAATAAAAACAACCAAACAGATAATCTGCTAAAGCAAATGGTCTGCTTTTTCACCCAGGGATTACAAAAGCTATTAAGGCAAATTCCTGTGAACTACATCAACAGTACTTTAAAATGAACTTTTAACACCTTACAAATGTTATTTTATTGGGAAAAAAATTACACCAATTTCTCTAAATGCCAGAGGGATTTAAACTGTGGTAAGATGAAGTCAGTGGTTTTATGAAGTGTATTATCTTCTGAATACTGGTTTGTTGAAGATTTTAAAACCGTTATCTCACTAAGCTCACAAGTAATGCTAAGAATGCCTATGAGCTCATTTGAAGCTGATCCGCAGTGTAATAAAGAAAAACAATATGTTTTCTGCCAACTGTCAGACTGGCATGAATGAGCTAAGCCACTCTGGACATGTTTGAGGAATGTGGGAAAAAGCCTGTAAAGATCAAGCAGGAGTTTCCCAGTGCTGGAAAAAAAATATGAGCAGGTTTGGGTACGATTGTTTGATGCCAATAGCTCAGCAAAAAGTCTCTTCCTCTGCACGAGTTATTCAACATGGTGAAAGCAAAGTTGTGCTTTGCTGTGGCTGAACAGCAACAAGACATGGTTACAGGAAGTTTGTGTGTGTGGGACCCTGCACTGTGCTGAGAGATTCTCGTTGCTTGTCTTGATTCCTCAAATGTTCAACAAAATGTAGCTTCAAAACACGGAACAGGGCATAGACAGCAAAAAAATACTCAAATATTTGGGAAGGCACACATTGTACAGCTAAATAAAAGAAAGCTCAATTGTATTTCTTCTTCTAAATTATTTTTATTTCATTTTCAAAAATCCAAAAATCTGTATGGCTTAAAAAAACAGATGCTATGATTGGTTTTGGAACAAAACCTTTTGTTTCAACAAAGTCAAAGCTTGACACAGTACTGAACTTAAGAATAATTTCCACACTAACACTGAAACATTTCATACCCATAATGCCAAGAAAGGATGAATATTTTGAGTCTCTTTTTTTTTTCTAAGTGACTCCATTGAAAAAATTAGCATGATTCCAGAAAGCATATGTATTTTCACATCAATGGAAAAATGTCATCAAATATTTTCTGACTGAATTAAGAGATATAATCGAAAATTTGTTTTTTAAAAATGTGAAAATAACATTAATTTTGCTACTCATGCTTTTTCCTTTCTTTTTTTTTTTTTTTTTTTTAATTTTATCAATTATTTTTATTCAAATTTTTATCCTT